>JAEHOC010000042.1:840000-903991 GCA_016834605.1 Chlamydomonas incerta
ACTGTCGCGAGGTCGCGGTGAAGCGGCTCGGCGCTGAAGTTCCTAGCTATTTGAAGCAAAATATGTCGACGGCAAAAATAACTCAGGGCAAAAATGCTGGAGTTGCGTGCAGCCATGTGCCGACGAGTGTGCCTGAATCTTGCCGCGGGGCCCCGGGGTCCGCGCGCCGCGCCCAGCCGGGACGGTGTGGGACTGGACGGCATCCGAGGCCTGATGAATAGGCTAGTGGCTTGGGGAAGGGCGGCGTAAGGGACGTAGGGGATGGCACGTTCCCTGGCAAAACCTCCCTGCGCCCTCTGTCCGTGTCCCCGGCTCCCCGCCTGTGGTTGCGCCTGCCTCCCTGCCTGTACTGTCCCCATGGCCTCTGGGGCATGCATCCTCGGCAATTCAGTTGCATGGCCACCATCCCGTTACTTCCATCGGGGCTCAGCCCTTTTCCCAACTGTACAAAGCTGACACCCCTTGTTCCAACCATCCCTGCAACACCCCGCCTCCCGCTACCCCCTCCACAGCTGGTGGGCTACAAGAGCTACAACACCGCCACCGCCGCCTTCAAGGAGCTGGCCAAGGCCAAGGCCGGCAAGGCGGCGGCGGCGGGCGGCGCGCGCGGCCCCCAGGACATCTTCAAGTGCGTGTGCCGTGCGTGCCGTGTGCCGCATGTACTGCGTTCTAGCTGGCTGCTGCTGCTGCTGCTGCTGCGCGCATGACCGGTTCTGGCCCATGTGCATCGCGCACACACACGGCATGCCTGGTCCGTCGTTGTTTGTTGTTTGACACGGCATGCCTCCGCAACCCCAACCCCTCACCCCCCCCCCCCGCAGGCAGATGATGCGCAGCCGGCTGCCGCCCATGACGTTCTTCGTGGAGCAGATGAGCGAGGGCGTGCTCAAGCCCGAGGTGGGGTGGCGTGGGGTGGGGTGGGGTGTGTTTGGGTGGGTGTGGGGGTGTTTGGGTGGATGTGGGGATGTTTGGGTGGGAGTGGGTGTGTTTGGGTGGGAGTGGGGTGTGGTAGGGTGTGGTGGATTGGTAGATGTGTAGAGGCTGCGGGCGCGCGGTGGGTGTGGGGCGGGTGTGGGGCATGCCCAATGGTTCCAAGCATCATGGTCTTCACGGTCTGCATGGACACTCGCGACGCGCTGCGCCCTTGTCCACACCCCCACACGCTCACACGCGCCCACACACGCCCACGCCCCACGCACGCCCAACCGCACGCGCAGGGCTGGGCCACCATGGAGACGGTGGCGGGCCTGGGCGAGGAGATCACTGAGGACGAGGCCGCCGAGAGCTTCAACCACGTGTGAGCGCGTGATCGCATGTGTGTGTTTCACGTTCGTGCGTGTTTTTTGGTTGTCGTGATTTCATGCAGTGCATGCTTGGCTGTGTGTCTGCGTGTTACATGTGTGCATTCACGCCGCTTACCACGCCTTGTTCCGTGAAGCATGCACACACCCAAAACGCACCCCACCCAAAACCCACACGCAACCCCTCCAAACCCCAACACCCGACACACGCGCAGCTACTACCGCCAGATGTACGAGCTGGCGGTGGCGGGCGACCCGTGGGCCCAGCGCGAGTACGCGGCCATGCTGCGCGCGTACGACAAGGCCGCCGAGTCGTACAAGGCCAGCTACGAGGAGGCGGACCTGGACGGCAACGTCGAGTACGGCGTGGAGGTGGGTGCGGAGGGAGTGGGTGGGGCGGTTGAGGTGGGTAGGGTGGGGTGAGGGGGTTGTGAATGCCAAGCTAGACCAACCAGGGGGAGAAAGTGGGAGCATTTGTTACCACACCATTTGTCCACAGCGTGTACCCACTCACACGCCGCGCACACGCACACACGCCCCTCACCCAAACAGTCACGCAACGCTGCACCCAAACACCCCCGCACACACACCCTTCCCCTGCACCTCCTGCACCTCCTGCACCTCCCACCGCCACCCGCCCGCCCGCCCCGCCGCGCTGTAGTCGTACGTGGTGGACCCCATCGACTTCGGGCCCTCCTTCGACCCGGAGGACATGTACAGCCACCGCCACGCCTACGCCGAGGCCGCGGACGCGGGCGTCACCGTCATCCCCTCGCAGGTGGGCGGGCGTACGTAGTTGTGTGCGCCGTGTGTGGGAGAGCAACCGGAACGAAGCCCGCCCTAAACTGTGCCGTTGCAAACGTACCCCTCCTCCTCCTCCTTCTCCACCTACTTTGCCTCGGTCGCCGCACCTCCTCTTCCCAACCGCACACTCCTACCAAGTACCAACCCTACTGACCACCGCACTCACGAACCCCAACCGAACCCCAACCGAACCCCAACCGCCATCCCAACCGCTACCCCCCCTGTCAGGACTACTACGGCCCCGAGCATGACGACCCGCTCAACGGCATCGTGTTCCAGGTGCGTGCGTGTGTGTGGAGGTGTGAGGGTGTGTGTTGGAGGGGTGTTTTGGAGGGGTGTGGGTGCGTGTGCTAGCGAAGTAAGGCGCAGCCCAAGCCCGCCCACTGGAGTGGAGAAGAGGGTGATTTCGGGCTGTGGCCCCGCTCCACGGCACCAGCGGCACCAATGCTAGGCATGCGCGCGGTCGGCGCCGGCAAAATCGCTCTAGGTACCGGTCCCCCCCCTGATACGGTAGTGATGAAAGCATCAAGCATCATCATCTTCATGTTGCTCATGGTCTGCATTGACACTCGCCCACCGTCGCGCTGCGGCCTTGTCCACACGCTCATTCACACACACCTCAACCCACCCGCTCCACCCACAGTACGAGGCGCAGCCCTTCTCGCGCCACGGCTGGGGCGGCCTGCCCTTTGACCTCACGGTGTGCTGCGAGAAGGACAAGACCAGCCTGTGCCTGCAGGGGGAGAGCCACGTCAGCCTGGTGCACGCGGTGCCGCCCTTCGGCCCGCGCCACATCACGCAGGTGGGAGCGGGCGGACGGGCGCGTGGGCGTGCGGGGTTGGGGCTTTTGTGGGGTCGGGGTGAAGGGCAGCCGTCGGTGTGAAGGGGTTTGTGCAGATAAGGGGGATTGTGCTTTTGTCCCCACGTGTGCTTTATGTGTTGGGAGAGTAAGGGCACGGCAGCGTGTCAGGGTAGGTGATGCAGTTTCAGCCGTTTAGTTGTCCAGCGCACGTGCGCGCCTCATGGGGGCCCATTGCAAAACACACACGCTGCCCCCCCCCCCCACACACACACACACACTTCAAATTATTTGCAAAACACCGTCTCATGGACGGCTACCCCACACATACACACCTCGGTACGAACGCGTCCACGCCTGCTGTCTACCTACGCCACTGCCCTGCTATGTACCATCTTTGCAACCCCCCAGGTGACGGGCAGCTGGGAGGTGCTGCGGCCCAACATCAAGGACGTGATGTACCAGCTGGAGGTACGGCGCATGTGTGTGTACGGCGTGCGTGTGTGTATGCGTTTGCGGGGGACGGGGATAGGACGGGGTGGGGTGGGGTGGGGCCATCCTAGTGGGCGGGACCCTCTCTGCACACACGCACAGATACCCTCCACACGCACTCGCCGCACACGCACACGCCCCCTCCACACGCACCCACACACGCGCCGCGCACGCCCCCCCCCCCCTTACACGCGCCGCAGGTGGACACCTTCAAGGACGGCCTGCTGGGCAGGAGCGACCACGCCGGCTGCGGCCTCATGCTGGCCAGGTGGGCGTGGGGCGGGGGCGGGGGCGGGGGCGGGGGCGGGGGCGGGGCCCATCTCCACGCTGTTATCCATTGGGTTGCACACGTTGCGGTATGCTAGTAAGCGGCAAAGGGACGCACAGGGACCGCGCCACACCTCTCCCCTACACACACACCTCCCTCCGCACCCCGCAGGCTGGGCGAGGGCGGCGACCCGCGCAAGGGCCCCACCGCGGTGGGCGTGCGGCTGCAGGACACGCTGCGGCTGGGCCCCCTCAAGCTGGAGGCCTGCGCCAGCAAGGTGGCGGTGCAGGTGCGTGCATGCCGTGCGGTCCCTGTGCGTCCCTGTGCCGCTTACTCCACCCCACCCCTGCAACCCCACCCGCGCAACCCACCACCCTCGACGGCTCTCTGACCCGCACGCACGTGCGCACACCTGCGTCCTGCGCCCACACTCCGCATATGCTACGCGTTTCCCATTCTTTGCCCGCTTACCACTTGCAACCCCACCTCCCACCCACTGTACCGCTTTCCCACATCTTTGCAACCCACCGCCCCCGTGTGTCCGCAGGGCCCCACCGGCGGCAAGGAGGAGGGCTGGGGCGCGCGCGCCTTCGTGGGCTACGACTGGCTGCCGGTGAGAGCGAGGCAGAGGGGCGGGCAGAGAGACAGAATGACACGCAGGCACGCGGCCAGACCACGTCAACCACCTCACTGCACTCACCGGCGCACGCGCACCTACCTCTCATACGCTGCCCAGCCCTGCAATGCACTTGTGTACCGTATCTCACCTCCCCCAACTCCCCCACCACCATCACCACCACCACCACCCCACAGGGCCTGGGCATGGCGTTCGACTTGATCCAGGAGCGCACGCCCGAGGAGGGCGGCAAGCGCCTGCGCGGCTACGGCGCCAACTTCACCTACGACTGGGAGGCGCTGGGCGCGGCGTTCGGCATGGAGGTGGGCGGCCGAGCTCGGGGCTGGGGGCTGGGGTGGGCGGGCGGTTTTGTGCGGGCGGTGGGGGAGGGGGGCCCTGTCACACGGGCGGCGGGAGAAGGGGGATGCTTGCTGCCCCACCCCGCCCCACCCCACCCCACCCGCACGCCTGATGACTACCCTGCGACACGTCCCTGCCTTGCAATCTCTGCACCCCACCCCACCACCAGTTACACCACCCCACGCCTCCTGCCCCCACCCTCACCCTCATCCCCACATCCCCACCCCACCCCTGTCAACATCATCTGATCTTAATTAATGGAACCCCCCCCCCCCCCGCCCGGCCAGGTGGACTACGTGGCCGCCAGCGAGAGTGTGTTCGTGTCGCTCAACGCCTTCAGCGGCAACGACTACCGCCTGGGCTGGCTGCTGCTGCTGCCCGCCGTCAACTACTTCAAGTGCGTGCGTGCCTGGGCGTGTGTTTGTGTGTGTGGACGTTTGTCGTGTCAATGTGATACTGTGCTGTCTTGTGCGCGGGATGGGTGGTGGGATGGGTGGTGGGCTGAGGGGAGGGGGCGCAGGAGCCGGGCAAAGCTGCGTGCGTGCTGTGTGTCCGGTGTGTTAACGACAGCAACAGCAGGACGGACAAAGCAGCCGCCAAACGCGCGCAGTTACGTACCAATACTTACGCCGGTTACCGAGCTCCGCGTCGGCGATGTTGCCCTCGTTGTCTACCTTTGTGTCCGGCGTGTGTGTGTGTGTGTGTGTTCTCTTGGTGTGTGCGTGTGTGCGACTGCTTCCCGCCCGCCTGCTACTGCCCGTCCGCATCTTTCTGACCGGGTGCGCCCCCCCCCCCGGCCCTCCCACCCGCTTGCCACTGCCCGCAGGGAGACGGTGTCCTCGGTGTGGTCGCGCCTGCGCGGCGCGGGCGGCGGCGAGGGCGAGGAGGAGCTGGAGGGCGAGGAGGAGGGCGAGGGCGAGGAGGGCGAGGACGACGAGGCGATGATGATGATGGCGCAGGAGGGCGACGTGTAGGCGTGTGTGTGAGGCGTGTGGGAGGAGCAGTGAGGAGGAGGCGGAGAGGAAGCTTAGGTGGGGGCCGGGACTCGGGGCACGCGCGGCAAGTGTGTTTGTGCGATGGCAGTCGCGCCTTGTCTGCTTGCGCGGGTTGGTTGGTTGGGGCCGGAGGGGAAGGGGGGCAGGTGGGGGTGTCCCAGCGGTGGGGCACACGGTGGGCGCGTTGCCTGCTGGTTGAAGGGGTGGCGCACGAAGGGTCCCAGCTGGGGTGGGTGATGACTGATGAGCACACACGGCCACGGCGACTGCTGCGTGCTGTTTCGCGTGTGGGTGGTTCCAGCATTGGTGATTAGACTTGAGGCAGGGCCGTTAGTTGCAAGGAGAAGGACCCACTACCTGAGCCCTGAGGCCGTTTGCGTTGTGAAGTCGTTGTGCGCAGGTGCGTTGTGAAGTCAATGCGCCTTCGGCGAACCTGTCGGCTTAGATGAGTTCGAAATTCGGGCAGCGTTGTGCTATATGCACTATTGCGTGGAGGCATCAAGCACCGCCTGCCAACCGTTGACAAATGCTCCCCGTTCCCGACCTGCCGCCACCGCCAACCTAAACCCACCGAGGCCCTTTTCTTAGCTAGCAATGGTGGTGGCAATAAGCAAGGAAACTGGCTGTCCGCGGAACCCGAGCGAACTTCGGGAACACTCCCCGCGACGGGCTGCATATTGCCCGGCGTCGTGCGTCCGGCATCCGGATGCCCCTGTGTCGTGCCTGTGAGATGGATATGTGTGACGGGGACCGTCGCCACCGTTTTTGGGATTGCGTGGTGGCGCGGGCACTGCGGGAGAACATGGCTTTGGCTATGGGTGCCGTGCCCGGGTCTGGTGAGGAGTGTTTTACGCGTGTTGACCTGTGGTTGGTGCAGCCGCCTGCTGGGCTGGCGCCGCCGGTGTGGGATGTGGTCTGCCTTGCTGCGCTGTCCGCCCTGGATCTGGGCCGGTAGCTGGTGGTCATGGCCGGGCTGCGTGCGGGTCGGGCTTTGTCTTCGGCCCATGTCATGGGCATTAGTGTGTCGGTTGTTTCTGATTTCTGGGGTCGGCTGCAGTCCTTTGTTAGCCTGGGAGTTCGCCCAAAAGACTGGGATACGGTGCCGTCTGTGCATCCGTTCCTTGCCCGGGGTGCTGGGGACTGCCTGGTCCTGGTCTTGCCTGATGATGTGGACTCCCCACCCCCCTCCCCTTGACCCCGCGTCTGGGGTGTGGGCGGCGGGCGCTTGTGCGTTGGGTTTCCGGTGCCTTTTCTTCTGCGGTGCTGGTGTTTGATTGGGCGTCGCCGGACTGTATGCCTGGCGTGCCTGGTTTTGCGTCTGGTGCTGTAGACAGCGCTTTGTGCGCAGACACGGTTTGCTACACTTTGTGGGGCTTTGGCGGGCTTACGCTTGGCTTCGACTTGCGAGGTTAGCAGCTGGGACATGGACCTAATGCACGTGTCGGTGGAAGGTCGGCAGACAGCTGGGGGGAGGGTGGTTTCCCTTCGGGCCGGAGATGGTCCCTCCCGACCTGGGTGCGGGGCACCCTTGCTTGGTCGGACTGTCCCTTCTTTGTAATGTCGCATTCATATTGCCCGGTTGCTAGGGCTCAACCCCTAGCCCGCGAGCCTTGGCTCGTGTGGGGGCGCACAACATTTTAGTTGTCCCTTGGCCCGTTCGTTACCAACTTTTTGTAGCCTTTTACGGGCTCTTTGAATGTGGCATTGGTTCAGACGGGGTGGGAATCAGACAGGCGCTCTGCGCCCAGACTTGGCATCAAAGTTTCGGGGCGGCCGGTCGCGCGGGGCGGCTGGTTCGCGGGTTGTTACGGCTCGTTGGTGTTCGTTTTCCGCGTCGGTCCTGGGTGGTCCTCGTGGCTGCCCGGGGCTCGGCGCCCGCAGCCGCATGTTCCCCGCGCCTCCATGGCGCGCTGCTGGCCTCGCATTTCTGGGCCTCCGCCTTCTCAAGAGCCGGCGTCGTACAGGAGCACAGGGCCTCAGCCAGATTGAGGACGCTCCGCTGGTGCTGGCTCCTGCGTTGTCGGTGTGCTAGCTGGCCGCATGTCGGTCTGCGTCGGCCTCCTTCTCGGCCGCCTGCATCGCTTAGGAGCAAAGGGCCTCAGCCAGATTGAGGACGCTCCGTTGGTGTGGGTGGTGTAGGGATGTCTGTGGGCTGCGTGTCGGTTTGCTTTGGTTGCCGGTGTTGCCTGCTTGTTCGGGGCGCTTCCCTGTGTTGTGTTATCAGACCGCGGTTTGGGGCGATGCCCCGTGTTGAGCCTTCGGGCTAGGACCAGACCGTGCCCCAGGCACACAGACCTGCAGTTTGGGGCGCTGCCCTGCGTTGAGCCTTCGGGCTAGGACCAGATCGTGCCACCGGCACACCAGTTTGCTTGCTGTTTGGGGCGCTGCCCTGTGTTGCGCCTTCGGGCTTGGTGGAAGACAGTGCTTCGGCACCAGATATCGAGAGAACGCAGTGCTGCGTTAGATTAGGCGTCGCCAGACTATATGCCTGGTGTACCTTGTTTTGCGTCTGGTGCTGTAGACAGCGCTTTGTGCGCAGACACGGTTTGCTACACTTTGTGGGGCTTTGGCGGGCTTACGCTTGGCTTCGACTTGCGAGGTTAGCAGCTGGGACATGGACCTAATGCACGCGTCGGTGGAAGGTCGGCAGACAGCTGGGGGGAGGGTGGTTTCCCTTCGGGCCGGAGATGGTCCCTCCTGACCTGGGTGCGGGGCACCCTTGCTTGGTCGGACTGTCCCTTCTTTGTAATGTCGCATTCATATTGCCCTGGACTAGCAATTCTACGAATGTACACCGCGCGGTTACGCTCACTCCTGCGCACGATCGCACTGGTGGCACGTACCCTGGCGGCATTGCAAGTACCCGCCCGTTTTCCACCTCAGCCAGAACATATCCCCTTCCAAATACCTACTGAACTGACCCCATGGCGGGCGTCAGGGGAGACCTTCTTGGCGTCGGGATTGTCTGGGAATGCCGCCTGGCAATGCCCAAGTGAATGCCCCCGTCGGGCTGCCCCCCAAGACACCCCGCACCGGCAGGTGGCCTATGAGTTCAATACGTCGGGGTCGGGGTCCTTGATTCGACGTTTGTCGCACGAAAAGTGTGAAGGGGAACCAGTCACAGTGACGATGCCTGCCTGCAGACGATTACCGGTATCTGAGCTGACATTTTACCTACCTATTATACGGTATACACACAAAAAGACTATGAGGGTGTTTCCACTTGAGATTTTAAGCATTACGCCCGCCTGTCCCGTGTCATACGGAACGTGCGCTTGAACGTGCGCTTGAACGGCTCGTCCGTCCAGAATGTCGCTATGAAGTCACGGTACAGTGACACCGAGCGGGGGAAGACGTAGTATGGCGACGTGAGGAGCCGGAACGAGTGTGGATGCTCCCGGACGATGCCGCCCAGAGCGCCCACAAGCGGGCCGTTCTGTATGGTGGTGCCAGTGGCGGCTTGTTGAACGCAAATCATAGCAATAACTGTGCTCATTGTCGTGATTGAGCACAGAGAGAGCAGGACTGCTAGGCATTGGCGCCGTTTTGCGGGCTCCATAGTGCCCGGCAGTGTAAGTAAGAAAGTATAGTGAGTGGCTATCGCATGCCTCTGAAACGGTATTTATCATCTGTCGGGCTCAATTTGAATGGTTTGCGCGGGCCCATTAAAAACCCATTAAATACCCACCGTGGAAACATCCAGTTTTTAAGAGCGATTTTAACAGTCTGGGTATTGAATACCCCATTAAAAATTCCCAAGTGGAAACACCCACATGAGTGTATATGTATATGTCACTCCCGCGGACGCAACAAGTAATATTTTAATATTAGAAATTGTCCTGCGCATGCAGGAACGCGATGCTTTTCAGCGGACTGCTGTATTAATTATGCGTGGCGGGGAACGCTTGCGGAAATGGCCGAAGTTGGCAGGACGCATGGGAGGCGCTGCAATGCGCAGCGGAACTGGCGCAGCGGAACTGGCGCAGCGGAACTTGCAGTCCAGCATCGGAAAGTGAATTGCTGCAGTCCAGACTGAATTGCTGCAGGACATGTTTACTGGCCACTTGGCAGTGCGGGTTGGGCAGTGCGACGGCGAGGCCTGCTTGCCCCCTTACCACCGCTGGATGTGGTTAGGAACATTGTGAATTCAAGAATTCATGAATTGTAAACGGAGGCAGGACTGTTGTGGGGTGGTGCCGGGGAATTCTCTCCTGAAATCTTGCGCAAGTATTGACCGCGGTTCCGTCCATGCCCACGCGTTGGGAAGAAAGTTCTCACACCTGAAGCGCACCATAGGTGGCCGGAGCTAGGAGGGACAGAGCGGTGACATGTTGGGAAATGAACGTTCTTGGGGAGGCCATATAGCTATATATGGCACGACCGCGCCGAGTTGCTTACGGCACCTGTTAACAAACAGCTGCACGTGTGAGGTGGTTCCCCCTGGTTACATATGAGGTGTGGCCAGGCGGGTGCCAGCGGAGGTCGCGGCGGGAGGGCAGCGGGTTGAGCGGTTGGGCAGGAGGGGCGCGCGGGGACCGGTTCAGGCGCGGCAACATGGGCAGCACTGGGCGCTTGAGATCGTGAGGAGCTCCTGCGCCATCAGGCCGCGCCTGCTCCCCAATATATAAACCATGCCACCATGCATTCGTGTGCATGGCGCGTTTGGTTGCCTCTCGCTACTTGGTGCAGTTGTGGACACATTGGCGGCACACTGGCTTGCCAGCAGCGGCGCGCAGCCCATCATTCATGCATGAGCCTCGACGCGCGCGCCGAGTCCTGCCCTGTCCTGCCCCTGTCCTGCTCGCTCCTCCTTGTCCTGCACTGCAGGTGCATGATGACACGGTGGTATGGACACGACGAATGCTAGGGCGGGTTGGCACGCCCGCTTGCATCCTTGCAACAAGGAGCGCATACATACGGGGATTGGGCTACTGCTCAAGGCGCTTGCGACGCGGGAGGTGCGACGGCGAGAGTGCAGAGGGGGGCGCATTATAACGCGTGTGCAGGTGGGGGAGGATGGGTGTCGGGTGGATGGGGAGAGACGTCGGGTCTTCCCATCGTCTTCCGACGGCAGGTGCATGACATGATGGTACGGACACGAAGAATGAGTGGGGGTAAAGGTGGATGTGAATGTGGTGGGGTGGGTGCAGGGTGGAGGTCGGGTCAGGGCGGCACGCGCCATTGGCACTGATTGACGCAGGCGGCCCAGGCGATGGGCATACTCTGCTGCTCCAAGCTCCGACTTGGCAGCAAATATTCAACAGTACAGAGCACCTTCCCGGAACGCCTCCTCCAACACCATTTTAGACAATCATTCACAACACATTCATTCACAATCATTCACAACTTCCAAGCACGGGTGAGTGGGGCGCAGCGAGGCAGCTGTTTCGGGCAATGCAACGTGCTAGGCAGGCAAGCATCACTCTGCGAGCGTTGTCAGTGCGCTTGGCGGCTCGCGCGAGCTCGCCAAGGTTGCGCCGCGGCGGACGCTGTTCCCGGCACGCACGCTGTGCGGCTGCGGCCCGCATCTGACGGCGCCCGCTGTGCCTGCGTGCTGCAGCAGGGCGGGCTGTGCTTGCTGTGCGACTCCCGAACGGCGTTTGACAAGCGCCGCGCTGCAGCGACCCACCGCCGGTGGTTTCCAGGCCTGTTGAGCGCGGCGCGCGAGCAAAGGTGAGCACGGGGCGTTTGATCTCTTTCCTGCTGCCATAGGACACAGGTCGGCTTGTGAAAGAACGGCGCACAGCTACCGGGCTGGTCGAGAAGGCGGGGCGAGTCGAGGCGCGCTTTCCTGCCGACACCGCCTCGCTGCGACCCGTGCGCTGCTACCGTTGTGCCACTGCGTCTGACTGCCGTGCCACCGCTTCGCGCCTTGCTGCAGGCGCCGCCGCGCGGCTGTGACCCACGGGTGGAGCTTCCAAAACGACCGTGAGCGCCGGGCGTGCTGAAACCTGCTTCTGGTGCGTGCGCGCGCGAAGACGGGTGCAGGCTAGCGGCCGTCAGCGGGCCAGGCGGTTGGTGGTCTCGACGTGGTAACGCACTTTCCTGCCTGGCGCCGCTTTGCTGCGACTTGCCAGCTGCCGTCGCTGATGCTTGACTCGCTGTGCGTGTTGCAACCCTCAGTGCAACTGCTGCACGCGTTGCCGCATTGCCGGCCCTCCCAAGCGAGTGCGCCGCGCGCCGAGTGGGCGTTTGAGCCACCCGACACCCGACTGCGCCGGTGAGTCCATCCTGGGTGGCTCCAAGGGGCGGCCGTGCACGCTATCTAATGGACGGGCAGGTGTGTGCGTGAGGGCCGGGTGTTGGGTGTGTTAGATAGTTATCCGCCTAGAGCTGTGCGCGTGCTTGTGTGCCGCCGGCGCAGCAATGGAAGGCCACGGCTGGCCACGGCCCCAGCAGCAGGGGGCAGCAGGCACCCTGACTTCTATCCATTGCGGATGGCCTGTCCTGTGATTGGTCTCTTTGTGGATGGATGGGACCTGGGCGGGACTGACTGTGCCGGTGTTGCATTGGAACCGTGCGTGCAGGCTGATCAAGCAGCATGGCTGCGCGGCGGCCACACGTGATTGTGTGGCACGTGGCGGACGTTCCACAGCTGACCAGCGAGCTGCAGGAGCAGGGCACGTTGCACGTGTCCTGCTCAAAGAACTTTACAGAGGGTAGGCATGTGCACGCAGCTTGAGTGCAGACCGTGTGCGCGTGTGCGCCCTCGCCTTTTGCCTGTGTCACTTAGCTGCTGACTTGCTGTCAGGCACACCGCTTACTGAATCCATGCATGCTGTAGCATGCTTACGCTTCGCCTTCGCTCTTTGGCTCGTTCCTGCGTTCCTGAACCCTGAGCCCTTCCTGAACCCTTGCTTGCTGGCGTGTTACTGCTTGCTTGCAGAGCTGTACACGTCGGTGGGCAACAATGACCTGGTGCTGCTCGTCGCCAGCGCCGGCGAAATCCAGAAGTCAGAATACCTGAAGAGCCAGCTCGGGTAGGTGCGGCGGGCTCGGGATGGGTGGGGTTAGAGCGGTGCCCAACTGACCGTGAGCAGTACGGTGCAGGTCGTACGGGTACGGCTACATGGCATGGGTGTCGCGTGCGTGGTTGGTGTGGGTAATACCGTAACTCGGTCAATCCGATACACATCTTTGATAGCGGGTGATCGATGTGATCCCGCCGCTCGCCACCCCCTCCTCTAGCTCCCCTCCCGCTCATCTCACGTTGGCTACGCATTCACGCCCGACACGCACGTGCAGGCTGGTGCTGCCAAACGGGGCAACGGGCTACTTCGTGTTCGGCCTGACGGCTGTGCTGGACGTGCCGAAGCCGGCCACCAGCACGAAGGACAGCCTGGTGCGTGTGTGTGAGGGGGGTGGGTGAGGAGTGTGGGGGGGGGGGGCGCATATTGCGGGATGGCAGGATGGGTGGGCACGGGGGCGGGCGCGATGCATGGGGCGTCCTATCGTTGAGTTTGGACAGATGGGCGCGGGATGTATGAGGACGGGCAGAGCAAGTAACCCGCCACGCGCGCTGGGACGTATGGTCAGCCGCATGCACGCCCCTGGCTTGCTGCTCGCGCTGGTGACGACTGTACGACTGTACCCCCGTGCCCTTCCTCAGACGCTGCAGCTTGAACCCAGCGTGCGCTGGGGGCTTTACCCGGTCACGCGCCTCGAGCGGCACGTGGGGCGGCGCCGCATGCCCAACCTCGACCGGGGGCTGCGGTGCACCCTGTTCCGCTCGGGGGACGCTGCAGCCCCGGCGCGGCTGCAGCAGCTGCTCGAGGTCCTGCAGCAGCTGCGGACAACGCCTGCAGCTGCAGGAGCAGCAGCAGCCGACGGCAGTAGCGGCAGCGGCAGCAGCAGCGGCAATGGCCACCCAGGAGCTCTGCAGGCGGCCCTGGAGCGGATCCTTTACAAGGTGGGGACTGCCGCTGCCACTGGAGCCGCTGCCACTGGTGGCGCGGCCGCGGCCGGTGCTGGCACGCACGGCGCGGCCGCGGCGGCGGCGGCGGAGGCAGTGGAGGGTGGCCAGCAGGTGCGGCTCCGGCAGCCGCGGCAGCAGGTAGGTGGGAAGGGCGTGTGCGGTGGCGGTGCGTAGCAGCAGCACTCAAGCCACAACGGCAAAGGCAGCGTGGTGCATGCGTGCCTGTAGCGGTGGTAGATCTGTCGACAGACCGTGAGCGCAACAGCCCTGCGCCTGTTGTGGACGCGATTGAGGCAAGCAGCCGCCCTGCTGATTTTGGCTAACTCTCACGCCCACACCCATGTCCCACCCACGTCTCAGGGTCAAGCCCGACACCGGCTGCTGGGCACGGGCGCACCGGTGCCGGGCGCAGCAGCAGGCTCCGAGCAGCCGCAACCGGAGCCGCAGCCGCAGCAGCGCGCTTCGGCTGCCGCCAGCGGCGGCGACGGCCGCAGTGCCAAGCGGCGCCGCCTGCCGCAGCAGGGCCAGCAGGGCCAGCCGCCACCGCAGCAGCAGCAGCCGGCGGTCGGGGAGGCCGAGGCGCAGGAGGGCGGCGGCCAGGCGGTGGAGGAGGTGGGTACCGAGGCCTACCGGCCCCATGAGGAGTGCGTGCGCCCCGCCGCAAAGTAGTTGCTGTGTATGCATCCGTGGGCGCACACAAGCCCACGCACGTACGCTGCTACCGCCCTCCCACGCACACCCTGCTGCTGCCCACCGCCCTGCTGACGCCTCTGCTGCCGACGTCCCATTCTGCGACAGCAGGAGCAGCCGGCGGCCGTGCCGTTCGAGGGAGGTGGGCAGCAGGAAGCGGCGGCGGCGGCGGCGGCTGGGGGCGAGGCGGTACCGATGCTGCAGGCGAGTTGACTCGTGGGCTGCTGCTGTCGGGGCGGGGGGTGGGGGGTACTGTGAACCAATCCCGCTGGGCTGCTGCTGTCAGGGCGGGGGGGGGGGGGGGCTGTGCATTCGTCACGAACGATCATCAGCAGGCACGGCGCTAGCTGGTGTGGAGCGGCGAATGAGCAACCGCGATCAGCCGCCATTTCCTTCACGCCCTCCGTCCAGGCAGCCCGTATACTTGCCTGGGCATTTGCGTTGCGACAACGGTCGCGGTCGCCTGTTACTCTTGCGTCGTGGGCCTTGCATTACTTGCGAATGCTCAGCCCTCCATCCACGCCCGCACCATCCATGCATACAGGGGCTGCGGCAGCAGCCGCAGAAGCAGGGGCAGGAGGCCGGCCTTGCGGCGGGCGAGCGGGGCACTGCGCCGGCGGCTGCGCATGGGCAACTGCCGGCGCCTCTGGCGCAGCGGCAGACTCGGCTGCCGCACCTGCGCACCCCATCGCCGCACGCGAGGCCACGTGCACCCATGCGCGCGGGTGCTGGAGGCGCTGCTGGTGGGCCGGCCGTGGACAAGGGCAGCAGGCCGGTACAGCACCTGCCGGCGGGGCCCGCGCAGGAACCGGGCGAGGGTGCGCATGCCGCTGGCGGCGGCGCTGGCCGCAGCGGCGGCACCGTGTCAGCAGTTGACGGCGGCGGTGCCGCCGCCGCTGCCGGCACGGACACGGTGCAGCAGGCGCCGTCGCCCGCGCCGCCGCATCGGCGGGGTGCTCGGGCGCCGTCGTCACCGCCGGCGGCGGGCACCAGCGGCCAGCGGCGCGTGCAGGCGGCTGCGG
This sequence comes from Chlamydomonas incerta, assembly GCA_016834605.1. Classification (NCBI taxonomy): domain Eukaryota; kingdom Viridiplantae; phylum Chlorophyta; class Chlorophyceae; order Chlamydomonadales; family Chlamydomonadaceae; genus Chlamydomonas; species Chlamydomonas incerta. The sequence goes on from JAEHOC010000042.1 coordinate 855,263, forward strand.
CGACGGCAGCTGCGGCCGCCGGTGCCGGTTCCAGTGCTTCTGACGGCGCGCGCGGCAGCGGCGGCGGCAGCGGCGGCGGAGATGAGGTCGCCCAGCTGCAACGGCGGGTGCTCTGCCTTGAGCAGCAGTTGACAGAGGCCAGGTGCGAGCACGCGGTCAATCTGTGCAGCGTGGGAAGCTGCTGCCTGAGCATTTGCTTTCATCGGAGGCACCTGTACCGTTGCGGCCGGGGAATGGAGGTGCGACCTCTCATATGCGTACATGCCTGACTTCGACAATCGTGCTCATGCTGCAGGGCGGTGGCAGCGGCTGCAGAGCGGAGCAAGGAAGCGATGGCGAAACAGGTGCATGGCGCGGGATTGACCATCGTCCTCTTTGTCTTCATGCTCATGCATGTGTTCTCAGCCTAACGCGGTCGCCAAAGGGAGCACGGGAGAGGAAGGAAAAGCTGGTACCCTAACCACTGACTTTGCCCTCCCCCATTCGGGAATCGGAATGAGCAACCCCCCCCTCCACCCCCCTGGCCACGCGTTCACGTCTTAAGTAATCACAAGTGTAGGCCCCCTCCCTCACATACGCACCGGCTTGCTACCCATGCTGCCCCTGCAGCTGGAGGAGGCGCTGTATGCTGCATTTGTTGGTGCGATTGCATTGGACGCGCTGAGCCAGCCGGTCGCGGACGCGCTCCGGCAGATCGACGCGCTGGCGCAACAGGTCTGCGTGGAGATAGCCGCCGCGGCGCTGGAGCAGGCGGCGCTGGAGCAGGCGGCGCAGCAGCAGGCGGCGCAGCAGGCGCAGCAACAGGCCGCACAGCAGCAGGCGCAGCAGGTGCAGCAGGCGCAGCAGGCGCAGCAGGCGCAGCACGCGCAAGCGCAGACGCATATGTGGGCGGTGGCGGTGACCGTGGCGCAGGCGGTGGCGCAGGCGGCGGCGGTGATGCAGGCGGTGGGGAAGGCGCAGGCGGTGGCGGAGGCGCTGTCGGTGGCGCAGGAACTGTCGGAAACGCTTGCGCGGGCGCTGGAGCAGCCGCTGGAGGAGCCGCAGGCGCAGGCGCAGATGCCGGCACAGACGCAGACGCAGGCCGTGGCGCAGACGCAGGCGCAGAAGGCAGTGCCCGTATCATGTAGATGGCTTTGGGCCCCCGGCGTCTACACAGCGTAGGTGACCCCTCCCGCGCCATCTACACCTCGAAAAAGTTTCCTAGGGGCACGCCCCCAAAACCCCCAAACCATCTACGCTCCCTGTCTAAAAGACCGCCAAACCCGCCCAAACCGTCTACGCTCCGTAGATGCCGAAACCCAAACCCAAAAAGTTTTCTCCGCCTTCGGCGGATTTTGGGCAAATTTCTACAGCGTAGATGGAAGATACGAGCACTGGCAGAAGGCAGCGCAGGCGGTGGCGGCGGGGCACGCGGTGGAGCAGGCGCAGGCGCAGGCGCAGGCGCTGGCGCAGGCGCAGGCGCAGGCGCAGGCGCAGGCGCAGGCGCAGGCGCAGGCGCAGGCGCAGGCGCAGGCGCAACTTGACAAAAGTACGGACTAGCCAGGGTTGGTCCGTAGACGCTAGCTGTTGCCTGCCTGTTTAGCGAGCGCACTCCTGCCCCTGCTGCTATGGGGCTACAGGTCCGTGGCCCGTGCGCGCCAGCCCCATTCGTCCGCGGTAGAGGGACCGCGGCGCTCTGTCTGCATGTCCATGCATGCCGCACCCCCGTGTCCATGGGTTGCAGGCATCGCCAGGCTGGAGGCGGTTGTCCCGCGGCTGCGCCGCGACTACGAGGCGCTAAAGGCCATGGACGGGCTGCTGGTGGAGGAGGACCGCCGCGCGCAGCCGCTCTTCGAGCTGATCGCCCTGGCGGCACGGATCGAAGAGGAGCTCGGGGCCCAACTGCGGGCGGCCCGGCTCGCAGTGCTGAACGCTGCCAAAGGCGGCGGCGCAGACGGCGAGGCGGGCGCAGGGGGCCCCGCACGGGCGGGCGCAGGGGGGGCCCAGCGGCAGCGTGCCGGCTGCTGGACCAGCTGCTGGACAGCCCGGCAGCGGCAGCGGCGCGGCTGGCGCAGCGGGCGCTGCGGGAAGCGGCGGCAGTGGCAACGTGGCGTCGGCGGCGGCGGCGGGCACTTCCGGGCGGGGTGTGCCGCTCGGCATGCAGTAGCGGTGCAGCAGGCGCAGCAGCAGGTGCCGGCCGCGCTGGCCCTGCAGCCGCGGTCGCGGCGGTGGCCGAGGCTGCCGTGCGGATTGCGGCGGTTGCCAGCAGCCCGGCAGCGCAGCAGGGCGGCGGGGAGGCGGCTGCAGGCGGCAGCCGCAGCGCGGCAGGCAAAGTGGGACGGGCGGGCGGCACGGGCACGCCTGACGGCGTACCGTAGTTTGACAGAGGACGGCTCAGTGGTGGGTGCGGCGGCGGCGGCGGCGGCGGCGGGGGTGCGCCGGCAGCTGCTGCGTTGTATAGGCGGCTGAGGGTTGATTGTTGGACCGCCGCGTGTTGCACCGTTGTCAGTTCGAGCGATGGGCGTGCACCGCTATGACGGCGCTTGGTGGGAGGCAGGGTTGCATAGTACGTAGTACGAACATGCATCAGTACGCTGGTACGCTGATTATATGCTGGTATGCTGATCTTGATTGGTAGTACGTGGGAAAGTACGCTGTGCCAGGAACGTGTTGGGACATCCTCGGGCATCCCCCGAGATGCTGAGCTGGGATGTTGGACGCTGTTTGCGCGTTTGATGGCCTTGTCATAAGCATATGGCACCATGTTATGTGAATATCATAGTACACCCAACCGTGGAAACGCGCACCGGAACTTGCCCACAACACAACCCATGATGGACTAATCATATCTTCCAAGAACGTCAACACGGTTGACACCAACCCCGCAGTCCTCATGCAGCCAAGTCGGCGCCCTTCCCGCTTAGGTTCCATGTCTTCACCGCGAGCAAACTTGACCTTCTTGCCCCGCTCTGCCCCCACCCACGCGAACCTGCCCGCCCAAACCCGCAACTCGGCCTCCCCCGCTCCAATGCCAATCCCGCGCAATCCCCGCTCAAGAGTCAAGTCGCAACAGCTTCCCTAAGCTTCTACGCGTGCACATATGATAACATCTGGCTACAAGCAGCGTGCGCAAATGCGCAGTCTAGTGCTCCTGTCCACGCGCATCCGCGCTGTGCTTCCACAATCTGCATTCTTTCCTGCATCAAATCATGACTCTGCCTTCCTCGTGTCCACCCCGCACTCCTCGCAGCAATCCCCAGCAATCTTGCTCGACCAAGTGTCCAGTTGTCAATTTATGGAGCTACAGAACGTGTAGGTCACAGTTACACGCTAGAAACCGCAGCAGAGCGCATTAGCACCGCACCGGGTGCATGTTCAACAACACCGAGGCTTGGTTCAACCTCGAGCAGCCCGCCAAACCTCGCGAACTACTTTTCTGTGTCCGCTTTGGAGAGTGTGCACCGGCCAGACACGCACATAACGACACGCCCCCAATTTGCTCCACGCTCTCCCAGGTCTGCGTCGACCACCGCCACAAGTGCGCCACACAGTGAGAATGGCCACGAACGCGAGCAAGTAAGTCCCCAGGGACAAACGGGAAGGGCATACGGTCTGCAAACCCCGACACACATATGGAACCGTGGGCGGGACGGGCTTGGGATTGACGGATAGGCGCATGGCAGCCTTTGGGTTGGGGATGGGGCTTTACGCACTTGCACGCACTGCAGAACTCACCTGATGAGACCTTTGGCACGGTCGAAACGCGTCGTGAGAGCCATGCCAGCTGCTATGCGCACGCGGGTTGCGGGGTTCCTGGACCGATCCTTGAGCGCCTTGCAGCCCGTCTGCCTTTCCCTTAGCTAGTCCTAAGCCATAAGCGCAATTCGGTGCGCATACAGTTCCTCATTGGGAAGCCTACGTCATGTTCCTGGACCTATGCATGCTAACCGATACCCACTCCACCATCCTACAGCTCAACAACTTACAACAACTTCCAGCAGCAGCAGCAGCAGCCGGTGGCAGTGGCGGCGGCACCGGGCAATAGCAGTGGCGACACGGCTGCGCTTGCGGCCCTGAAGCGCCTCCTTGGTGGAGTGGTTGCCGCGGCGCCACCGGCTGATCCTGGCTGCACTCGTTGCGCGGCGGCGGCGGCGGCGACGGCGGCGGCAGGTGGCGAGCAGCAGGGGCAGCTCCAGCAGCCGCAGCCGTAGCCGCAGGTAGGGGAGAAGGCGGGAGAAGACGGGACGTCAAGGCGGGGCGCGCTTTGCCTCCCGAGGGCAGCTGCCGGCAGCAGCAGCAGCAGCCTCGCCAGCTGCGGCGGCGGCAGCGGGCCCAGGCTCGCGCGCCAGCCCTGGCGGCAGCTCGCCCCCGTCGGCAGCGGCAGCTCGCTCCCTCCGCGCGCGGCTGCTGTTTGCGCTGCGGGTGCTGCAGGAGTACGAACGCTTGTCAGGCATGGAGCCGGGGCCGCGGGATGCGGTGCTGGCGCGGGTGCTGCCCGGCTACGGCGCGGGGGCGGGCGGTGTGGAGGTGGTGTGGACCTGGCGGCGGCGGACGTTGTTGACGCTGAGTACGTGATGCAGCATCCGGCGGTGGTGGCGGTGGCGCTGCAGCGGGTGAAGACAGAGGCGTGATGCATGGGACCTATCGCTGGCCGTCTAGCTGTGTCAGGCTGTATCGGGTGGGGCTGGAGTGTTTGTTGCGGGTCGGCCGCCGGCCCCTGCAGAGCGCAAGACGAGGCTGCTGGCGTGTGTGTGCCCCTAATTGTATGTGCATGGCGACAAGCCATGTTTATACTCCCCCGCCGCCCGGCGCTCAGGGAAGCCCGGCAGCGTGCCGCAAATGTTGTTGTCACGTTCGCATCCGAGCGCGAGCTTGGACCTGGTGCCGCTGAGGGCATCGGGGCCCCGGTGCCGCTGGATGAGCAACAAAACAGGATTAGGGCCCGTCATATTTTCCGGACTGTGCGTAATGCGTGCGTGGTGTGCGGCCGGCGAGGGGGACTGGAAGGTCGGGGGTTGCTGAGCCGGGATGTTGGACATCAGCACACGCATCCATGCTTATTGTAGCTGCCTGTCGCGCTCATTGGCCTCGTCATCAACATAGCATGTTGTCTAAGTATCAGCAAGCGCGAGAACGGCCCGGAACGGACTCGACATCCCATGCGCGCAACCCAACATCCCGAAATTTGTGGGTTTGGCGCAGCGTGCTATGTCTAGCCAGCGAAATATAAGCGAACTATGGCGTATCGTACTAGGTGAGCAGCGTACTACGTACTAGTACGCGTATTATAAGCTGGGAGGCTAGTGCGGTGCAACCCTGGGCCCCCTCCACATGGTTGTGGCACCCCTGGCCTTCACCGCACAGTGGTCCGCGCTCGTCCATCCCAGCTGTCAGCCCGGGCCAGCCCGGGCCAGCAGTCTGCTTCACGTCAGTGCTACAATTTGGTGCGCCTGCTGCTGGGCAGCGTGGGACACGCGCCGTTGTCTCGTCTCGAAAGGTAACAAGTACACTAACCTTTTCGTGCTGGACCTGGGCATCGATGACAACGGCACGCGCAAGCCCTACACCTGCACCTGGACAACCTGGGCAGACAGCCGGCTTGCTAGCATGAAGCAATCGGCGGCGCCTTCCGTTTGCATTCACGCTAGCAATCATTTCGCTATCAGCTGTGAGCCACTGTATCGTCGCCAGCCTCGCCGCGGCACCTGGTGGACGCATGCAGCGGCGCCCGCTCCTCACCACGCCTGACCGGCGCCAGTATCGTACTACTAGAAAGCACTCGGTTAACAGTACCAGCTTACTCGATACAGCCGCCGTTCAGCCTTCTAATCAGCCCGGCCCCAGCTAGGCAACCACCCTGCTTCACTTTCTCGGCAGCTTTCTTGGCCGGCATGGGTCATGGGTTATGGCCGGCATGGGTCATGGGTTACTGGCATCCGCCACGCCGAGCCAACTTTGCTGCTTACGCCCCAATGCATGCCCCCCCCCACACCCCACACCAACCTCGAGAGCTGGCTCAGTACGTGACCCAGCTCCTAGAGCACAGGGCCACCCGGCTAGCCCTACAATAATAAGCGATGGCTATGTTCGTGTCTGTAGCCTCCCGGCTTTCAAGGACCGCCTCCCCCCCATTGTAACTTGTAAGTTGCTTACCACACTGCTGTTCACTCCTGTCCCGCAAGCTCAACGCACCCCAAGAACACTGGCCGTCGCAAACACATGCCTAGCATTATAAACACGCTGCCAGACAGCGGCCCCGTTGGCCCAGACCATGTCAACTCGGTCGGAATGTGGAACGCAAGCACAAACCACCATGACTACGCCTTCCGGTCCCGTGAGAAACGTCGGATGCAGCATGCCTAACCACCCCAAGCAACCGCGGCCGGTGGCCCGCCTGCTGATACCGTTGCACACACAGCTCCATAGCAGCAGCCCCCGGGTGGTGGCGCCAGCGCAGGCCAGGGTCACGGCGTGGTGGGCTCCAGCAGCAGAACCAGCACTAATGCCCCTGCTGCTGCTGGTGGTGCTGGTGGCTACGGCCCAGCTCAGACGTGCGCCACAGACGCCGGCTGGCTGGAGGGGAAAGGCTGGTATGTGGAGGACAGCGGCGGGTGCAGCGCGTCCGGCTGCGGGCACACACAGAGCGCACACACGTGAGGCAGCAGGTAGAGGTGCGGCAGGGATGGAGGAAGGTTGTCCTCGCCTGGGTTAGACGTCTTGGACGGGTTTAGATACAGTACACATGCGCAAGCCCAAGACAAGTTCGCAGGGCGTCCTTGCTTGCATGGAATGCAGCATGTGCGACAGATAGGCCCTTAGCCAGCCCGAGGCCCCCGGCACACTGGAATGCCGTGATCCCGCATCCGTGTGAGCAGCAGCGCACACACCTGCGGGGGCTGGTAGGCGGCGAAGGGGTCGGCCGATGGCATGTGGCCGTAGCCACCCGCAGCACCGCCGCCGCCAGCGGCGCCGCCCTGGTGGTGCGCCCCGGCGCCGGTGGAGGACGACACGGGCTGGTAGGGCACCTCGCCCTGCGCGGAGGAGCGGTGCAGGCTCCAGGCCAGCACCGCGCCCGCCACCTGTGGTGCGTGTCCACACAGAGGTGGTGTGTAGGGTGATGTGCGCGGCGAAAGTGGCTGATGGCTGGTCTGCTTTGTTGCTGGGTCTGTGCGTACGTCCGTGGCTGTGTGTCATGGGTTCGTGGGGTTCCGTGGGGTTTGACCAGGAGCTTTCGTGGGGTTGTGGGTTTGGGGTTCAGACCGTGCACCGTCAGGCATCGTCCTCCCGCCTGTTCGTTGCGTGCCTGGGTAGCTTTCTCTAGGCCCCGGCCGCACCCACCTTGCAGAGCATTTCGAGGATCGCGAAGAAGAGGAGCCATCCACGCCCCCGGGTCAGGTGATGCGTGGAGACTGACAGTCGAATGATGTCAATGACGACGGAAGCCCCGCTGAACGCAGCAAACTGCAGGAGGGCGTTTCCGAGGGATGTTGCTGCGCCAGCGTGCTCGTCGCTGAACTTGCGCATATCGGTTGAATACTAGGATGCACTCACCAGCATAAGCAGCTCCGAGCTCGCCAGGTAAATGGAGAGCAGGCCCATGAGCGCGATAGCTGCACTGACTCCATCGCTGTAGATCCAAATGGATGTGAGAAGTGTTAGACCTATCGTGGTGATGGCAGACAGAGCAACATAGCTCGCCCTGGGCCCCTGGAACGCAGCTGGCGCACCCGGTCCCCCCGTAAGCGACAGCCCGAGTTGCATTCTGCGATACGTTTGGGTGTATATATAGCAGCGACGAAGTGTGCGGGGGCTGCTCCCGTGCCCGAAATAGGAGCTGCCCCGAGGTCTCATTCGAGCAGCCGGCGATGTCGGCCTCTCACCGGGGTTTCGCTTCTTTAGGCTTCCGGCTGAGCGCTTCGCCAGCGCTTGCATATGGAGACTACCTGTCACGCATATCATAATGTATCCTAATTTTGATTAGCCTTGCAGTGGCAGGCAGCAAGTTGCTGTTCGCGCCCATGCCACCATGTGCCATCACTGGAGCTCCGCAGATGCTGACAGAAACATAAGAGAGTTTTGGGTGCGCACCAAGGCGATGGATCATCCCCGAGGCGGCGGACGCGCTTCTCGGTGGGGGCCAGCGCTGGCGCAGCAAGACGGTTAAGCTGTTCTGTTCCTGCACCGCAACCCGCACCTGAATTCGCTGGTGCGGAAGCGGCGGCGCCAGGAGAAGCGGCGGCGCCAGGGGCAGCGGGGTCGCCAGGGGCAGCGGAGGTGCCAGGCGCAGCGGAGGCGCCAGGCCGGCGCCGCGGCGGCGGCGGAATGGAAGCAGGCTCTGGCCGCATCGCACGCGCACGTGGCCGCAATGGACGTAGCTGCGGCGCTGGCACGCCACGCCCAGGGCCTGCGGGCTGCAGCCCGCAATCCACGCACCAGCGAGGTAGGCCTGGCGGGCCCAGCAGGCTGCACACGCAGCCGCCGCGTCAGCGCAGCGCGCGGTAATGGAGCTCCAAGCGGCGGTAGCGCAAGCGCACGCGCACGCGTTACGGGCGGCTGAGGCTGGGCCTCGGGCGCTGCAGGCGCGGGCTGCTGCTGCTGATGACGCTGCCGCTGCTGATGATGACGCGGCGGCAGCGCCTTTAGAGGAGCTGTTTTGCGCCTTGGGGGCTGCCTAGTCGAGGGCGTACGTGGCCCAACTGGTTGCACGCGCGGAGACAGACAAGGTGCGGGATGCGGGGCGCCGCGCCATTGCGGCGGCGGCGGCGGCGGCAGCGGCTGCAGCCGCAGAGGCTCGGAGGGCGGCGGTAGGGGGGCCCGTCTTGTCGGAGCCGGAGGCGCAGGCTGCGGCAGACGTCTGTACGGCGGCGGCGGCGGATGCGCACCAGGAGGCGGCGGAGGCGGCGGATGCTGTGCGCAGGGCGACCGGGGCTGCGGGGGATGTGAGGCTGGTTCTGGTGCAAGACGACCAGCTTCAGCGGCGGGCTGAGGCGGGCTGAGGTGGCCTGGGCGCAGGCGCGTCACGCACAGGGGCGGCCTGGGACCGGGCGCAGCAGCAGGCGCCGCTGGTGGGCGCCGTGGCTCGGCCAACGGCTGCTGCTGGCGGCGGGGGGCAGCATCAGCATCAGCAGCAGCCGGTGCTGGCACCGCAGCAGCAGCAGCAGCAGCACCGGGCTGCCGTCGGAGGCACCGCCGCCGCCGCCGCCAATGCCGGCACCGCAACCGCAGCAAGTACCAGCAGTAACAGCCGGCAGAGGCACCGCCGCCGCGCCAGGATGGTGTTGTGGGTGGTGAGCTGGTAACTCAGCGGCCGGCAGCGGCAACGGGCGCCGCAACGGGCGGGTCGCGCGGCGGCGGCTCTGCCGGGCGCGGCGCGGGGGGCAGAGTCGAGGATGATGCTGGCGGCGGCCCAGCAGCTGCTGCTGTGGCTGCGGAGGAGGAGGCCCTGGCAGCCACCAGCGGGTGCGCCGGTGGTGGTGGCGCGGCAGCGGCTGCAGGCGGCGGCGCAGGTGGCGAGCGCAACGGCGACAGCAGCGGCTGCGGGCGGCGCGGGCAGCAGCGCGCGTAGCAGCACTGACGGCAGTTGGGGCGGCACCGCCGCGCGCAACGGTGGCGGCGGGGGCGGCTGGCGTGGTGCTGGCGTTGGCGGGGGTGGTGGCGCCGCTGGTGGCGCCGGCAGTTGCGTGAACGCAACAGACGCGGCCACCGCCGACGCAGCCGCTGACGCAGCCGCCGGTGCAACCATTTCTGCAGCCGCTGGTGCAGGCACAGCGACGGCGGACGCGGTGGCGGCGGCGCTGGAGCTGCGGCAGGCCGGGCAGCCGCAGCTGGGGGCCACACTGGAGCGCATGCAGCAGCACGAGCGCCGTACGGCGGGCCTGCTGGAGCGCCAGGCGGCGGCGGTAGCGGCGGCGGAGGCGGCCGCGGCGCGGCTGGGGCAGGTGGCGATGCTGCTGGCGCGGCTGGCGGCGCAGGGCTCGGAGCTGATGGCGGACCTGGCGGAGCGCAGCGAGCAGGTGGTGCAGATGCAGTAGATGCAAAGCTGGCAGCGGCGGCGGGTAGCGAGCAGTGCGTGAGGCGTGGTGGCGGCGGCGGCAACGGCTTCCATCACCCAAAGCAGCTGGTGACCAGCCATCAAGCCAGCGCGCGGCGCGCCGCGCTACTATGGTAACGCGTGCGCAGGGGGTACGGATGGGAGTGAGTGGGGTGGGGTGCGGTGGGTGCAGGAGGGGGGGATGTTGGGTCGGCACGCAGATGGGTGCGGGGCGCCGCGGGCGATGGGCATCTTAAGCCGGCTTGCGCGGGCTCCGGAGTCATCGCAAGCCCCGACTTCTGCAGCTGAGTAGTAAACCGCATTAAACCAAATAGCCATACCCTTGCGGCTGCTGTTCAGAAGGCAACGCGAGGCGGACTTAATAACGAGGAGCGCGTGCGCGGCCGAACACGGTGAGTGGGGCGCAGCGAGGCAGCTGTTTCGGGCCACGCAACGTGCTAGGCAGGCAAGCATCACTTTGCGAGCGTTGTGGATGCCCTTGGCGGCTCGCGCGAGTTCGCCAAGGTTGCGCCGCGGCGGACGCTGCTCCGGGCACGCGTGCAGCTGCTGCCCGTATCTGATCGCGCCCGCTGTGCCTGTGTGCTGCTGCTGCAGGGCGGGCTGCGCTTGTGTGCGGCTCCCGGTGCCGCGTTTGACGAGCGCCGCGGCAGCGACCCATCGCCGGTGGGTTTCAAGGCCCAGAAGCGCGGCGAGCGGGCAACGGTGAGGGCGGGGCGTTTGAGCTCTTTCCTGCTGCCATAGGACACAGGCTCGTGCGTGAAAGGACGGCGGGTGCAGGTGCGGCGGGCTGGTCGAGAGGCGAGGCGCGCTGTCCTGCCGATAATGCCGCCTCGCTGAGACCGACCAGCTGCTGTCGCTGCTGCCTGCTTCGCTGCGCGTGTCTGACTGCCGTGCGACTGCTTCACGCCTATGCCGCAGGCACCGCCGCGCGGCTGCGGCCCACGGGTCGAGGCCCGAGATCAAGGCAAGGTGACAGGTGAACGCCGGGAGTTGGGTGCTGAAACCTGCTGCTGCCATTGCTGCACGAGCACCCGGCCAGGGAGGGGCGCGCCGCGGCGCGTGCGTATAGGTTGATGGGACCACAGGGGCTTGGCGGGGGAAAGGGGGCAGGCGCAGCAGTGCACACGTCCAGGGACGGAGGGGCGCGCCGCGGCGCGTGCGGGTAGGTTGAGGGGAGCACAAGGGCTTGGCGGGGGGGGGCAGGCGCAGCAGTGCACACGGCCAGGGACGCAGGGGCGCGCCGTGCCGCGTGCGTGCATGTTTGGGGGAACACACGGGCTTGGCGGCGGGAAAGGGGCAGGCGCGGCAGTGCAAACGGCCAGGCAGAGGCGCGCCGTGCCGCGTGCGTGCATGTTTGGGGGAACACACGGGCTTGGCGGCGGGAAAGAAGCAGGCCCAGCAGTGCAAACGGCCCGGCGATAGCACACGGCACAGCGTTCGTGTAGGTTAGGGGTGAACGTGTAGGTTAGGCGGAAGACAGCAGCATTAAAGGCATTGAGAAACGCCGAGTCTTTAATCTAGAGGTTCCAGCGTGCTGTTTGTATAGAAGTCCGCACACGCTTGTCCACACACGCTTGCCAGCACGCCCGCACGTCCGCCCAACCGCAACCACGGCCATGCGCCGACACGTCGGCGCCAACGCGACGCACCCGCCAACCCACGCACGCGCCTGCGCACCCGCAATCCCATGCCCGCGGTCCCATGCCCGCATTCCCACAACACAACACGCCCGCACGCCCACACCATGATGGTGGGGTTGGCTAGCTGACACGCCGTGCAACCTGCTGCGCGCATTGCCGCAGGGCCCCCCGCGCGATACACGCGAGCCGCCGAGTGGGCTTTGACACCCTACCTCCGACCGGTGAGTCCGGGGCGGCGCCAAGCAAGGGGCCGCCTAGGCCGCCGTGCGCGCTAGCACGGGGCAGGTGGTGCGTGCGTGAGTGCTGGGTGTTGTGTTTGTTAGGCAGCCACCTCGAGCCGCGTGCGTGCGCGTGCACCGCTGGCGGCAGCAAGCAGGGAAAGGCTGCGGCCACGGGGACAGCCCCCTCACGCCCATCCCTTGCGGATTATTGTGCCTGGTCGTAGTCTTGTCTTGTGGGTGGCCCCTTTGAGGATGGATGGGGACGCAGCAGGTGGTGGGACACGCACTGATTCACCGTGCGCACATTTCATTGCGGACGTGCAGGCGCGCATCATGGCTCAACCGGAGCCGCGCCTAGCCCGCGTGGTGCTGGTGAATCCGGCGGACAAGTCAATCAAGGTGCTGAAGGCTCTGAGTGGTGGTCGGCAGGGCCACGATGTGCACCTGTCCGTCAGCGACATGAGCACGGGTACGCGCGCACGTGGCTCACGTAGTGCAGGTGCTGTGTGCGTCGGTTGTCGCGTGTATGCCGCCGGTGTTGGCCCGAGCCACGTGGCTGCTGACACGCCACATCCTGATTGCATGCAGTTGCCTGCTAACGCTTCGGTCGCCTTCATTCGCTTCCTCCCGCCGCCCGCCCGCCCGCCTGCCTTTCTGCACCCTTACTTGCTGTGGCTTGTTGCCGCTTGCTTGCAGACCTGCACAAGTCGGCGGCCGCAGGTGACCCGCTGCTGCTGGCCGCCAGCGCAAAGCACCTCCAGGACGAGGACGCCCGGGCCTACCTGGAGAGCCGGGGGTGCGGCGGCAGCGGGCCCGGGATGGGCGGGTGGGGTTAGAGCGGTGCCATGTTGCGGGCGGCGCGTGTGTGTGCATGCGCTGGCATAACTGGCCGTGAAGCCGTTTGTACAGATCGTACGCTGCGGCTGCTTGAATACGGCATGGTTGGTGTGGCGTGCACGTCCGCCCTACATGCGTACACACGCAGGCTGGCCCTGCCGCCACGCGGCCAGGCTGGCTTTTTTGTGCTGGGGGTGACGACTGTGCTGGACGTCAAGAAGGAGACGGCACGCGTGGTAAGTGTGTGCGTGCGAGGGTGTGCGACGGCGGGGGCTCGCATATGCATGGGGCATCCTTTCCATCCTTCTGCTCGGGTAGATGGGTGGGGACTGATGGATACCGCCCCACCCACACGCACGCCATTTAATTCACCCGGGCGCGTGTGCCTCCATGCCCTGCCTGCCGCAGAAGCTGAGGCTCGACCCCAGCCGCGTGTGCTGGCAGCTGTGCCCGGTCCAGAGCCTCGCGCCCATCCTGGCGCACAAGATGTCTGCGGATGACCTGGAGCGGCGGCTGCGGAGCACCCTTTTTGACGCGGGGGCCGCGGACGCCCCGGCACGGCTGCCGGAGCTGGCGGAGGCCGTGCGGCAGCTGCTGCAGCCGCCTGCAGCAGCAGCAGCAGCAGCAGCCGGCGGCATTGGCGACACGGGCGCTCTGGCTGTGGCCGTGCAGCGCATCCTGGCTGCCGAGGGGGCAGGTGCCGCGGCCGCTGCCACTGCTGGCGCCGCGGCTGCGGCTGATACGGGCGGCACGCACGGCGCGGCGGCGGCGGCGGCGGCGGCGGCGGCGGCGGCGGCGGGCCAACAGCTGCCGCCGCCGCAGCAGCTGCCGCCGCAGCAGGTAGGGGTGAAGGCGGGAGACGATGGGACCGTCAAGGCGGGGCGCGCTTTCCTGCCGAGGGCAGCCTGTTGTGAACGCGCGTGCGGTCCAAGCTACCAGTAGCTAACAAATAACAACCTGCTACCACGACGAGCGAGGTCGCTGGCTAACTCTCACGCCCACACCCATGTCCCACCCAAGTCTCAGGGCCAAGCCCGACACCGGCTGCTGGGCGCGGGCGCACCGGTGCCGGGCGCAGCAGCAGGCTCCGAGCAGCCGCAGCCGCAGCCGCAGCAGCACGCTTCGGCTGCCGCCAGCGGCGGCGGCGGCGGCGGCTCCGCTGGGGCGGCCACGGCGGGCGCGGGCGCGCGGCTGCCCGGTCGCGCCCGCCCGGCACATGCGCCCGTGCATCCGGGCACGCGTGCCGCACCACCTGCTGAGGCGGCCGGCGGCCGCAATGCCAAGCGGCGCCGCCTGCCGCAGCAGGGCCAGCAGGGCCAGCCGCCGCCGCCGCAGCAGCAGCCGGCTGTCGAGGCGGCCGAGGCTGCGAGAGGCGGCTGTGCGGGGGCACCTGCAGCGCCAGGGGTGCGGTGGCAGCGGGCCCGGGATGGGTGGATAGGGTTAGAGCGGTGCCATGCTGCGGGCGGCGCGTGTGCGTGCGCAGTACAGGTCGTACCGGTACGGCTCCCGGGGTGCACGCCAGCGGGTGATGTGAGCCCCTCCATCCTCACGCTCCCACCCGCTCATCTTACGTTTGCTGCGCATGCACGCCCCGCCCTACGTACGTACACGCGCAGGCTGGCCCTGCCGCCGAGCGGCCAGCCGGCCGAGCTCTTCGTCGTGGTCGGCCTGACCAGGCTGACGTCCGCCGAGGAGCGCAAACCGCGGGATCGGCCGGCCGGCAGCAGCAAGGACCCCATGGTGCGTGTGCGTGCGAGATCACAAGGAGTGCGTGTGTTAGAGAGCACAAGGGAAGACGACAACAAAGACTGTGCGTGCGTGCGTGCGTGCGTGCGTGCGTGCGTGCGTGCGTGCGTGCGTGCGTGCGTGCGTGCGTGCAGCAAATCGCGACGGAGCGGCATGTGCCATGTGCGCGTGCGCGCGCGTGTGTGCGTGCGTGCGTGCGTGCGTGCGTGCGTGCGTGCGTGCGTGCGTGCGTGCGTGCGTGCGTGCGTGCGTGCGTGCGTGCGTGCGTGCGTGCGTGCGTGCGTGTATTAAGAACAACATTCCGCTCGGACAGATGGGCTGGTGGCCGCAACCCATCCACCCAATCCAACCGCCCGCCCGGCCGCCCACCCACCCACCCATCCACCCAACCAACCAACCAACCAACCAACCACCCGCCCAACCACCCACCCCTCTGACCCTCCCGAGTGTGCATGCCTCCATGCCCTGCCTGCCGCAGGACCTGGAACTGGATTCCAGCCGCGTGCGCTGGCTGTTGTTCCCGCTCGGCAGCCTCGCGACGGTGCTCGGCGACAAGATGCCGAGTATGAAGCGGGGGCGGCTGCGCAGCACCCTGTTACAACCGCGGGCTGCAGACGCCCCGGCGCAGCTGCCGCAGCTGCTGCAGATCTTGCAGCAGCTGCTGCCGCTGCCTGCAGCAGCAGCTGGCGGCAGTGGCCGCGGCAGCAGCAGCAGTGGCGACATGGCTGCGCTTGCGGCCCTGCAGCGCCTCCTTGGTGGAGTTCGGGTCGCGGCGGCACCGGCCGCCGGTGCCGCTGCCGGTGCCACTGGCGCCGCTGCCGCGGCCGGCGGCTCTGGCGGCACGCATGGCCCAGCGGCGACGACGGCGGCGGTAGGTGGCCAGCAGGTGAACTGCGCTGTGAACGCGCGTGTGTCTAGACTGTCGATAACTATCAAACAACAAAAGCTGAAGCCGATGACGAGGTCGCTGACTAAATCTGAGGTCGCTAACTCTCACATCCATCCCCGCCTCCCCACCATGCATGTCATGCGACACGCGTGCAGGCCACGACTCGCGCCGCGCCACCTGCTGAGTCGGCCGGCGGCCGCACTACCAAGCGGCAGCGCCTGCTGGGGCCTGCTGAGGCGCACGGCCAGCAGCAGGCAGCAGCAGCAGCAGCAGCTCCCCAGGCGCACCTGCAGCCGGCCGCGGTCGAGGAGGACGCCGAGGTGCAGGAGGGACGGACGGCGGCAGCGGAGGATGGCGGAATGCTGGACAGCACCCGGGTCGCCTTAGGTGCGGCCACGCTGGCGGCGCTGCGCGCCGTGCTGGCGCAGGTGGAGGCGGAGGCGGCTGGCCGTGTGTCGGCCGACGCCGCCCGCCGCCTGATAGCCGCCCTTGAGCAGGCCCTGGCGGCGGCGGGCGCGGCAGGCGGGGACACGGGTGCGGATGAGGGCGGGGGTTCGGCGGGCGGCAGCGGCACCGCCGGCACCGCCGGCAACGCCGGCCTCCTGAGCACCGCCCTGCAGGATGAGGAGGCGGATGGGGCGCGGGCGCAGCAGGGCCAAACGACGGCGGCGGAGTCACAGCCGCCGGCGGGGACTGCTGGCACCAGCGGTGGCGGGGGCAAGCGGCCAATGCAGGCCGCTTGCGCCGCGCCATCTGCTGAGACGGCCGGCGGCAGCGGTGCCAAGGGCCTGGCGCAGCAGGCGCAGGACCAGCAGCGGCAGGCGGCAGCAGCAGCAGGTCACCAGCCGCAGGCGCAGCCGCAGCAGCAGCCGGCGGTCAAGGAGGAGGCCGAGGTGCAGGAGGGCCGCCAGGCGGTGGAGGAGGTGGGTACCGAGGCCTACCGGCCCCATGTGCGTTCGCCCCGCGAAGAACGTTGCTTCGCGCACTTTCGTGCCTT
The DNA here is from genome assembly GCA_016834605.1 of Chlamydomonas incerta. Classification (NCBI taxonomy): domain Eukaryota; kingdom Viridiplantae; phylum Chlorophyta; class Chlorophyceae; order Chlamydomonadales; family Chlamydomonadaceae; genus Chlamydomonas; species Chlamydomonas incerta. The sequence goes on from JAEHOC010000042.1 coordinate 871,623, forward strand.
CACGCCTTCCACCCAGGTAGCCCGAATACCTGCCCGGCCGTCTGCGTTGCTTGATTGGCCGTGGTCGCCTGTTGCTCTTGCGTCGTGGGCCTTGCATTACTTGCGAATGCTCAGCCATTCACGCCCGCAACATGCATACAGGGGCTGCGGCAGCAGCCGCAGAAGCAGGGGCAGGAGGCCGGCCTTGCGGCTGCGCACCCCACCGCCGCACCCGAGGCCTGGCGCACGCATGCGCGCGGGCGCTGGAGGCGCTGCTGGTGGGCTGGCCGTGGACAAGGGCAGCAAGCCGCAACAGCGCCTGGCGGCGGCGCCCGCACAGCAAACTGGCGAGGGTGCGCATGCCGCTGGCGGCGGCGCTGGCCGCAGCGGCGGCGCTGTGTCAGCAGATGGCGGCGGCGGCGCCACACAGCGGCAGCGGCTGGCAACTGTCGGTGGCGGCGGCGATGCCGCCGCTGCTGCCGGCACGGACACGATGCAGCCGCCGCCGCCGCCCGCGCCGCCACGGCGGCTTCAGGCGCCGCATCGGGGTTCTCGGGCGGCGACGCGCATGGGCAGCAGGCAGCTACAGCACCCGCTGGCGTCAGCACGAGGAACAGGAGATGTGGTGGCTCGCGCCCCAGCCCTCACACAGCAGCAGCCCTCTGCGGTCGTGACGCCCACTAACCCAGAGTCCGGCCCGCGGCTGGTCCTGGGGCCAGTGGGGTCCGCGTCGGAGGTGGCGGCGGCGGTGGCTGGCGCGGCGGCCGGCAGCGCCGGGGCGCCCGCCGCCGCCTGCGCACCAGCACCAGCACCAGCGGCACAGCCGGACTTGAACCTCCTGCGTGCTGTCAAGTCGGAGCCACGCAGCGACGAGGAGGTGAATGTGTGGCTGGCGGCGGGTGCGGCGCGGTATGTGGCGCTGGCGGAGCTGCCCTTCGACGGCGGCGAGCTGGCGGCGCTGCAACGGAAGTACTTGGAGGGGTGCACGGAGGAGAAGGACATGACCAGGCGCCTCTCCCTGCGTCGCAGCGCGCGCCAGGCCAGCCTGCCGCCCGCCGCAAAAACACAATACCCAAAGCTCTGGCCGCATGTGCTGCAGCTGCATCTGCAGCTGCGGGCAGCAGCAGCAGCCCGCCCGCCGGCTGCAGCGGCAGCAGCGGCGGCAGGCTCGCGCGCCAACGCTGGCGGCCGGCCCGGCAGCAGCGGTGATGCCGCCGACGTCGGCGCCAGCGGCAGCTCGCCCCCGCCGCCCGCGGCTGCTTCCACGCTGCTGTTTGCGCTGCGGGTGCTGCAGGAGTACGAGCGCTTGTCGGGCGTGGATCCGGGGCCGCGGGATGCAGTGCTGGCGCGGGTGCTGCCCGGCTACGGCGCGGGCCGGCGACGGGCGAACCTGCAGGGTGTGGAGGGTGTGGACGGTGTGAAGGTTATCGACCTGGCGGCGGACGAGATAGACATTGAGGAGTACCTGCTGCAGGATCCGGCGGTGGTGGGGGTGGCGGCGCTGCAGCAGGTGAAGACCGAGGCGTAATGCCTGGGGCCTACCGCTGACCCGCTAGCTGTATCAGCTGCTGGGGCTGGAGTGTTTGTTGCGGGTCGGCCGCCGGCCCTGCCAGAGTGCGATGCGAGGCTGCTGGCGTGTGTGCCCCAGGTGTGCCCCTCATTGTATGTGTGTGGCGACAAGCCATGTTTATACTCCCCCGCCGCCCGGCGCTCAGAGAAGCCCGGCAGCGTGCCGCAACTGTAGAAGTTCGCACGTTCGCATCCGCGCGCGAGCTTGGACCTGGTGCCGCTGAGGGCATCGGGGCCCCGGTGCCGCCTTGGGTGCCGCTGGATGAGCAAAACAGGGTTGGGGGCCGTCATATCGTCCTGACTGCTGTGCGTACGGTAATGCGTGCGCGTGTGTGCGGCCGGCGACGGGGACTTAGGGCACCGGCCCTTTCGGAACGGATTCTAGCAACAGTGGACGGTGGTGTGGAACATGCGTGGCGTTGCCCTGTGTGCGTTAAACGAGCGCTTGCGAAACGCAAACGGACGGTTCGCGGGTTGGGTTGTCGACAACTCGACGTGTCGTCGCTTTGTGCGGGCAGCGTGTGTAATGTATCTGCGGCTGACTGCGGCAGCATGACGAGTAGCCGGGACCAGCTTGCCGCGCCAGGGGGGCAAGCAGGCAGGCGAGTCCCAGCCCCTGGGCGGCTCCGTGACAAGTGGCACGGGAGAGATGGACGGCAGGACGGATGGCGGCCATGATACACTCCCAGCGCACGGCGCACCAGCATCGCCAACTAACATGTGCTAACATCACCGAGATCTATCGCGCCCGATGTGAATCAGTAATCAAAGTGCTTATTACGAGCCAGCACAGCGCCGCAGGGCTTCTCGCCCCCGCTTCTCGCCCCCGCGCGGCCATTTGTAGCGCCGCGTCCACAGCGGCGGCAGCTTCCGCACACCACACCGCAACTAACCGCAATCACGGCTAAGGCAAACACACCCTCCCTGCTGAACTGCCGACCTTCCCACCGCTGTGGCATACGGTTGCAGGTCACAATCAAGCTTTACCCCCGCCGATCACGCAATGTTGGTTATGGCCCCAGGGTTGCCATAATACGCGTATTAACACAGCGTTCTAGGATTCCAAGTACAGTACGTTGCGTAATACCAATGCAGGATTTGCCCCGTCAGCTGCCCCCGCCAACGCAGTTCTTCCCTCGAACGCCTGTTGCGACCCAATTGCATATGCCGCGGCGGTGCCCGCCCACGAACAAGTCACCTGACGGAAAGCTGACACACGGACACGCACAATACCAACGCAGCTGTTGGCACAGGCCCACAGACCATGCGCACCTCAGAAGGACGCAAATGCCTTGAGCCCCTGAGGTGGGCCCCATCCAGGGACTGCACACGGCTGCATACTCCAAGTCTCCTGTGGTTTATAGACAGACCTGTGACTTGCGTCTTACTTTACACTCGACACGGGAGTCGCAACAGGCGCTCCCTCAGAATCACTAACCGGGCACGAAGCTCGAGCCGCCCACGTCCGTCCGTACACATGAGTGCACTGACGCTGCACAAAACGCCACCAACGCTACCGGCCACCGGAAACCGAGCCTGCTCCAGCATGTCCCGCCTGCTGCTCCTGAGCGATACCGTACACGGGCCAGCCGCAGCCAGCGTGCGGGAGCGGGTCCACTGGTGCCCACGGGGAGCCGCTGATTCCATCAAGGGCCTGGGGGTCGACGAGCAGGCTATCAATCCAGCCCAGCGCATCCACCCCTGCCTCCTCTTCATCAGCCCGCCCCTCGGCTTGTGCGGCCGCTCCAAACGAGGCAGCGGCGGGCCCGTCGCGTTGAGGATGCAGTGCCTGCCCCCCTGCCTCCTCGCCCTCCAACAGCGACGTGACCGGAAGCGTGCTGCCCGCCTGCTGCTGTTCTAGTAACCCATGCCAGGGATGTCCACAGGCGAGCAAGCTAGCACTGAAGCAGGGTCCGCAACAGGTCACGCCGTTGTAGCCTGTTGTGCCGGACAGGCCCGGCGGCAGTGCGGGCTCGCATGGTGCCGGTGAAAGCTGCGGCAGGAGCAGCTCGGACAGATGGGCCCAGCCGCTGTTAGAGATGCTGCTGATGCTGGTGGTGCTGCCTTCGCGGACGCCCGGCGATATCAGCACTCCTGACAGCTGGCGCGGCAGCTGCTGCTGCTTGGCGAACGGCCCGTCCTGGCACTGAGCTAGAGCTATTCCGCTTGTGGTGCTGGGTCCATACGCGGGATCCCTTTCGTGCGGCCGCTTCCAGCCGCACACCCGCCGCGCGGCCTCCAGTGGCAGGGCGCTCGCCGACTCAGCCGGATGCATGACAGCGGCCGCCGCCACGGCCGCAGCTGCACACGCTGCCACCGAGCTCACGGGCGGCAGGATAGGCGCCAGCACGGGCTCTAGCGGTCCCGTGCTGCTCCCCACCCAAACGTCGGCTGCGCTGCTGTCGCTGCTGTTTCCCGGGCTCACCCCGGTCGCCAGGCCGGCGCCTTCTGCCGCTGCTGCAGTCTCGCAGCCTGCCACCGGCGGGGGTGCTGCGTCCGCCTCCACAGGCCAAGCGGAATGCGACTCCCAGTCTGCGGCCCCGAAGGGGTACGGAGCGAGGCCGCCACAGCCCCATGCTCCGCTAGCTCCGCCCAAGTCCACGGGCAGAAGGGTCTCCTGCGGCAGCGGCAGCTGCGTGGTACACGCCACGGCCGCGGTGGCCGTTGCAGCTGCGATGCCGGCGCTGGTTGCACGAATGCTACCCTGGTGGCTGAGGCTACTGCAGTTCGCGCCCTCGCCTCCACGCAAGATTGAAGTGCTGCCGCGATGGGACCGCGCGAAGGTGGAGGGCCCCCGGGTGCGGCACACGGCAACCTGCGTCACCACGCCAGCGCGGAAGTGAGCGCCAAGAGGCGCAGACGCCGCACTGGGTAGGAGGACCTCGGGCAGCTGCTGCGCGCCAGCACTGACGGCTGCGGGGCCAGTGGCGTCCAAGGTCGCAGCAGCCGCTGGGGCCGCTGGGGCCGATGCCACCGCACTAATGCCAGCGGTAGTGACAGGGCCGTTGGGTAGGATGCTCTCGCCTTCAGAGCCGGAGGGCACCTGCACATGCATATCCCGTTGTATTTGGCGCTGGGGCACAATGAAACATGCACATGTGGAAAGGCAGCGCCCAACCGCCGGTCCACCACGAGGACGCCCGTGTGCCTTACTGTAACGGGAGACTCGCTCCCTTGTCAACCTAGGTGACAATCCTCTTATTACACTTACCGAGCTAGAGCACGCACCAGCACCTGCTGAGCTGCACTTGCTGAGGCTGGTTGTTCCACACAGGTCGGTCCACACGGCCCCGCCCTCGCCCGCATGCAGACTCTGCAGTGCGCGGCGGTGTGACACGGCGCCGCGGGGCGCCGCCACGTGTGGGGAGATGGAACTATCCGCCTCCAAATGCGATGTGGCACCTTTCACCACCTGCCCCGGCTTCTGCGCCTCATCTTCCCCTTCGTCCTCCTCCTCGGCTGCCGCCGTGAGCTCCCCCTCCGCATCCATGTCGTTGTCACGTGCCGCCGCCGCACTGCCACTGCACCGCTGGCGTGACGCCCTGCGATGCCCCTCACACCCAACCGCATTTGATATGAGAAACGGAGCGAGCACGTCGGTCAATCAAAACACGTTGCATGCCTCACCTGCATGCGGGCTTCTTGGCCGCTGCCTTCATCTTACGCCGGTACTCGACAAAGTATTGACTGCACACATACCAGGTCTGTGGTCATTAATTCAGCAAGGGCACTGCTGCCACTCACCGGTTCTTCTGCGGGTCGCGACGGCCTTTTGAATGCTGGACAATGTCCTCGACCTGCGAACAGCACGCAAGGACAAACGTGGGCTGGCTCGGGCAATTATTGGTCCAGCACGCACCGGTCCACGCACCGTCAGCTCTGGTCTCCACGACATGTTGTCTGCGCGCCACCTGTACAAGGATCAGAAGCAGGCGTTATTGACTCCTTACTGCCGTGTAGCGTTATACACCGGTACTCCTCTCTGAAGCGGCCCCGCAAACTCACTCCGGATCCTCCGTGGCCTCCTAACTCAGGACCCCCAGCTTAGGCCTAGCAGCTATCGATAACCCTATGCCCGCCCCAGCCCAGACGTGTTGAGGCTGCACTAGCTAGTGGCCAAAAGCGCTGACTAATAGCATAGTCAGATCCGCAGCACCACATCAATCCGCTGCGGGACCAGGGCGGGAGGGTTACTTGTGAATACCATCCCAAGCTAAACCAAGCTAAGCCCTATGGCAGCCTTTGCCTCAGTTGCGGTTCAGTTGCGGTTCAGTTGTGCTTCATCAGTTGTGCCTCAGTTGTGTGCTGCAGGCTCAGTCGGGGTTCAGTCAGGTCGGGTCAGTTGCATCAAAGCACACTCGGTGACTGAGGTTATTGTTGCTGGGGTTGGTTGCGGCAGACCGGTTTGTATGCTGCGCGTGGGGTATAGCTGGGGTGCAGGATTATTGCTGCTGGGGTCAGTTTCGGCGGCTGTGGATCTGTTGTGGCTGTGGGTTGCGCACGCCTCAGCGGTGCTGTTGCGGCTGCGGTGCAGCGCCCGCCCGCCCCTGACCCCTGTCCCCCGGAGAGAGGGTGGCGGTTCCTCCCACGCGTCGCGTGGGGGGCCGGTCACAACTCTCTCAATGGGTAGGTCTACATGACTACGGGGGGCGTCCTGGCCAGGGCTGACTGCATAGTTCACTGCGTAGATCGAGATAGTTCAGAGCGTTGATCGAGGTGCAGTGGACAGCAGCGTCTTTGACGACGGCCATGCAGCAGCAGTGAGCGATGGGACTAGGGCAACCTAGGGTGCGGAGGAGCGCGTGCAGGTGCGGTGTGACGGTGCCTGTGTGACCAAGGCTGATGATTGTGCTTTCATTGTGAACCACGGTCCAGCCCGCCTCTCGGAGGGCGGCGGCAAGGGACGTGTGTTGTTCTAGCTTGGCTGTGCGTTTCTCCGGGTGGTTCAGGTCGGAGCAGTAGCCCACTTCAATTATGTAAACCTTGTGGTCAGCGCGCTGCGCCCGCGTGGGTGGGCGGGTGCGGTCATGCGTAGCGAGGGGACGACGAGTATGTCAGGGCGGAACTTCAATTTAACCTCTAGGCTTCCTAGAGGCGTTTTCACAGCGGAGGGACGCGGTCACTGAGCTACCCGTTGTGTAGGCGGTTTCGGGGAAGTCCCTGTTGTGGTGGGTTGCAGTTCGTGTGCACGCCCTATGGCAGCGGTTTCGATGTTACAGGGCCAGGCAACAACGCCTGGGGCAGACGCCCGACCCTTAACCCTGATGCCAATGTTAAGGGTCGGGCGTCTGCCCCTCAGGACTGTTACGGGGCTGGGCATGTGACATAGGCGCTGGGGCTGTAACGTGCCCCTGTTAAGGGGCGGACGGTGGGTATGTGACAATGCTGCGTGGGTACGTAACCTGGGCGGTGCTGTTGTAGCACGGTGCTCTTCAACGCACTAAGAAAGCGAGCTTACAAGAGGGGACAGTGCGAAGCGTGCAAGGACGCCAGGACCAGCTCCGCCACCCACCCCTGGGGGCTGCATACCCTAAGACGGCCAAGTAAGTCCAATCGACTCTGGCCAAGCCTAAGCCCGCCAGATCCTACCAAGCTGCCAACAAAACCGCACACACGAAGCCGGACAGGGCGGACGCACACAGGACACACACAGGACACACACAGGACACTCCTTAAGGCGAGGGAGGCGGGGAACCCGTGTCGTACAGCAAATGCAAGACCATACAATTACCGGCACCTAAGCAGGGGGCAGCGGGGAACCGGTGCGGGGTCCCTTTGATGCACACATAACGAGGGCACCACAGTTACATGGCACGCTGGGGGCCGTTACATAGCAACTTGATGGGCCGGTTAAGGGTCGGGTCCGTGTGTCTGCCCCCGTAACACCGGCAAAGGCTGCCATAGGGACGCGGCATGCGCATGGCCGGGGTTTGATCTTCCCTGCCTTTCCCTGTCCTTCGACCTTTGTTTATTCTTATGAACCGCTACTTTTCGACACGGAACCGGGCGTAGTTGCGTCGCTCAAGACCTGTTTCGTAGCATTTGGTGAAGTTAGAGGGCGGCGGTTCTAGGCTGCTGTTTGTTTGCGTCGGGTGTTTTCTTCTTTTCGGAACTCCACCGCGACAAGACTTCGTAACTTGGGGGCATGGGCCGTCGCGGTGGAGGTTCCGCTAAGAATGCCATGTCTCGGAACGACGAGTTGGTTGCAGCACGCATTTGTTGTAAGCAGCTTTACACTTGCTTATAGCAGCCTAACTCGGTACGTTGGCGCGGGACTCGGGACTCGGGTGCGAGGTCGTGCGGGGGTGCGGCAATGTCGGCGTACCGTGTCTGCGTCCTGGTTCAGTCGGGTCGGCGCTGCGGTGCCGGCCTACGCCTCAGGCAGCGCCCGAAGTCGTTTGTTCGGGGCTGCGTGTCTGTTCAGGGGGGCCGGCGCTGCGGTGCCGGTCTACGCCTAAGGCAGTGCCCGAAGTCGTGTGTACGGGACTGCACCCGGTCACGTGGGCTGTGCGCTGCGGTGCGAGTCCATGCTTGACCTTTCCCATTGCGCTACATCTCTGCCGGAGGCTGAGCGTGGCTCGGCTATGGAGGGGTGGCTGCGCGTCTCATCCCCTCCTCCAGTTGTCCCATGCGTAGTTGCAGGACGAAGGACCCACGCTCGGCGGCAACTCATCTGGAGTAGCAAGAAGGGGGCGTGGCGCTGCTGCAAGCATGCCGAGCAGCCGAACTTCATCATAACATATTGGCATACGCAGAGGCAGACGGCAAGCCCAGCCCGCCCGCGGTGGCCTGACGTGGTTGCGTTGCAGAACTTGGCAGCTGACGGGTGGACTTGTTGTCTCACAGTTGGTCTGCTGCTGGGGCTGGGTCGGAGTCGCAGTAGAGGTGACCTACGTGACTGAATGAGTCCGTGTTGTGTTTGTACGTGGTTCACGCAGTGGTTACGCACCCAGGCTGCGGCAGGTTTTGGCCTTCGCTCGGGTTCCCGTTTTCCCTGCCGCGTTAGCCTGGGGTGCCTGTTCTGTTGTTTACCGGGAAACCCGAGCTGATGTGGAGAGATTGAGTACCGCTTTGCGCGAGAGATTGCATCGGAGTTCCTGGTGTTAGCCTGTGCACGGCGCGCCCTATAACTATTGGGGAGTGCCCTCCGCCTGTTGGCATGCGGATAGTGCGCGCCGGCGGAGCCCGCGGGCGGCCCATTAGCAGGCCCAGTCAGGGGCGAGCCGATTTGGGCCGCTCGCATGCCCCACTATTGCATCCTCGGTGCATATTGCTTACGTAGGATTGCTGCGTGCGGGTAACCAGGCTGTTGGGGTATTTGACGCTTAGAGGTGTGTGGTGTCGTGGCTAGTGAGAGGTGCAAGTGGACCGGAGCGGTGTGGAACTTGTGCTTTCGGGGGTGTTGGGCAGCAGCAGCCAGGCCGGCACCCGCGTCCCACCGCTGTGGGATGGGGTGTCCTTGCCGGCGTCCATGTACTATAGGCGGATTTCATTTTGGGATGGGCGCCCAGCGGCCCACGCCTGCTGCCAGCCCACGCTCAACCGCGTGCAATCTGTAACGGGAGACTCGCTCCTTTGTCAACCTAGGTGACCATCCTCTTGTTACACAATCCCGCCGTAACATGCACGGCGTATATGGACCCAAGTGTGGGGAGGTCCAAGTTTCGTGCCAGGCGGGGTCACAGGGACCAGCGTGGGGCAGGGTGCGCACGCTGTACAGACCACATTCCAGGCCCTCCCCCGTATGCAAATGTCAATGCCCGGTCCTGCCCTCTTGCATATGGCCGTCACCATGTGTGAGAGGGATGGGTGTGCAATATGGCTGGGTGATTCCGTCGGGCGGGATCGTGGCAGGGGTCGAGGTGTGGATCTGGCATGGGTGCCTAGGGTGCCGCACCTGGCCCATGCCCAGACCACACTCCAGCATCCCCCCGCATGCAAACGTCCACGCCCGGTCCTGCCCTCTTGCACATGGCCTTGCATGTGTGTAAGATGGATGGCCGTGCAATATCGCCAATATGGCTGGGTGATTCCATGAATGGGCTACTCAAAACACGCTTTCACCGGCACCCACTGCTGAGGACCTGCCTGGTCCCCCATCCCCACCCCCACCCCCATGACCCCGCCCCAAGTCCCCCACACTAGCCACGCTTGCATGCGCCACATCCACGCCAGCTTCATGGAAATACAAGCCGTCGCATTGTTACGGGCTGTCAGGCCACCTGTTTGCAGCTGTTTTGCGCCTGACAGGTCGCCGGCTGTGCCACAGTGCCACAATTCAGGCGCCCATGACCCCTCCCCCCGGCACGAGCAATGCCGCCCATGCGCCTGCCCACTGTCACGGGCCTCCCCACACTAGGGCACATGTAGGCCGTGCATGTTACGCGGGCGCGCGCGTGTGGGCTGGGCAGCAGGCGTGCGTGGGCGGGCGGGCGAGGCTGGCAGGAATGGGGGTTTAGATGTTTAGGGCTTTAGGGGCCCGGAAAACAGGCGTGGCGAACTCGCTGGCGCCATCGCATCGGTTGCGTTCCCCGGCAATCTAAAATAATGTTAAGCACTACATCGCTGTAGGAAACCAATTTCCCACTAGATCAGTGGAAGCTTATGGGTACGGCACGCCATGGTGCATGCCCACCCCAGCCCAGCCCGACCCTCACCCACTGGCGTATTGGAATCCACTGTGACGCTTATATGAGTCCATGGACAATTGACTGTCGCGAGGTCGCGAGTAAAGCGGCCGGGCGCTGATGTTATAAGCTATTTGAATCAAAATATGTCGATGGCAACACAACCCAGGGCAAAATTGCTGGAGTTGCGTGCAGCCACGTGTCGACGAGTGTGCCTGAATCTTGCCGCGGGGCCCCGTAGTCCTAGCGCCGCGCCCAGCCGGGACGATGTGAGACAGCACGGCATCTGAGCCGTGATGACTGGGCTAGCGGCTTGGGGAAGGGTGGCGTAGGGACGGCACGTTCCCTGTCAATGCTTCGCCATGGCTGTGCCGCTGCCTGTCTGAGTCCCTGGCTCCCTGCCTGTGGTTGCTCTTGCCTCCTTGCTTGTGCTGTCCCCATGTCCTCCGGGGCATGCATCCTCGGCACTCAAGTTGCATAGTCACCATCCCCTTACTTCCACCGGGGGCTTAGCCCTATTCCCAGCTGTACAAAGCTGACACCCCTTGTCCTGTTTTTGACTCCCCCACTACTCACGCCGTGATGTCTGTCTTGTTCGGGCGCCGGCCGTGGTCAAGAAAGAATTTGCTCCACCATTTGTTGAAGGGTCCGAAGAAACCCTGCCAAAAGGGCGGAACATGGCGCGTAGCACGAAAAGCGGTGGGTGGACATGCGGACTGGTCAGACGACTTGGTGAACCGGGACGGCTGGACAAAGAACGCAACGCTGCACGACCGCGGCTCGACACTCGCAACGGAATCGTTCCGATCGGACCAGTTGTAGGATCCGCCTGTGTGTCCACTGTGTGTGTCCACAACGCACGTGTGCCGTGTGCCATTGTCGGTGGCTGTCGCCAATACGCAGGCCTTGCCAAGGCCAGAACCCTTACCATAGGGCGCCGCGCAATAATGCTGCCCGAAGTCATTTCTGGCTCTGTCTGTGCCCCGCCAAAAAAAGGCTCCGTCAGGCGAGACCACATAGCCGCATGTCAGGTATCGCCATACATTGGCTCAGATAGTTGAGAACACGTAGCAAGTGCAAAGGCCGGGCCATTTTGCGTATGCCATACCAAAAGAGAGGGAACTGACCGCCATAGGGCTATGAGTGCTGAGCATACGTGTAATTATGTCCACACGTGTACAGCGTATCAATTCACAAACGGAGCAGCTCCAGCGCAAATTGGCCCGCTGCGTGCATCCAGGCGCTTCATGGGACGGCGAGCAAGCGCGCAGCGCGCTTAAAGTCACACGATGTTATAATAGAAACTGCCACGTCCTTCAGATCGCTGTCAACATACATCTAACGCTGCCAGCTAGCCTGACACCGTCTGTCGCTCGCGCTGCTGCTCTCGCCGCGCTCTTGCTCCCTTGGGCAATTCTAAAGCTTTTTAGGGATGTCATAAACAGGGCTCACTAGGGCGCGCCCATGGCTTGGGCTGAAGCCTGCCAGCCCAGCCTGCGGAATGACCTCGCGACTGGGCCGCTGGCAGGGCAGATGAAGGCAACTGGGAGAGAGCTGCAGAGGAGGATTACAGCACTGGGAGAGCTTCGACCCGCGTGCGGCCCGTGCATGTTCCCAGGCTCGCGTGAACTGGGAAGTGCCGGCAAGTCGCGCGGTCCGTATCGCATAGGCAGGAGGGGCGCAAACACCCTTGCAAGTCAGGGGAGGGAGTATCGCAAGTGGAGCGGGTACGGACGGCCGTTCAGGGGCCGGATGCCGGGGCGCCAGCCGGGCGCGTGCTCGCACGTTCAGCGGCACAGCTTGTCCTCTCGCGCCAGGCAGTGCGCTTGCAAGCAACCGGAACGCCTGGGCTGCTGTGGCGGTCACATGGCGGCACGGGCGCAGGCAGCATCCCAAATTGCTGCACCGCGCGGCCTGCGCAGCACGCAGCCCGCACCCGCTGGCGGGCCGCCGCTGTAATGGGCATACTGTACAGCGGCGGCTCGCCAGCGGCGGAGTTTTCCCCTCGCACCCCGTGTGACGGCTGTCGGGTTTGACACGGTCCCGGAGTCCGTACTCATGGTCCTCATACTTCTGTCATTACAATTCATACCGGGATATCTTGATCCCACCACTACTGGTTCTGACAGCCGCGCTGCGCATCACCCCACCCATCCTGCTACTCCTAGTTGTCGCCGGGAGTAGCTAGCCGCCGTTTCTGTGCCTGCTGTCGAGCGGCCTATGGGGTGGAGGGCCTGTGGTGACGTTCAACGACGTAGACACGCGCCCAATTCAGAGCGCGGGGAAGCCCCGAGCAACGCCCTGGCTATCATGGCCGCCTACAAGTGGATACCACCGACGGCCAGTTTGCGCTGCTCTCACCTTTCACCGCTGAGGGGAGGAGGAGTCCTGGCGAGGCCGGGCCAGGCAGCGGCGTGATGGTCGGAGCAGGACCCGCCGCCCGCCAGCACACCGCGGTCCAACCTTGTGGGGACCTGGGGAACTTCCGAACGCAACCATGACGCCCTGCAGTCTCCCCCACCGTATGCCCTACCGTGTGCGGCTATGCCCTGCCCCCTTGGCGTGACGTGCCGTATGCGGGCAGCAATGGCGCCATGCTCGCGCTGCACCCAGTTGGCAGTCAGCGCCAGCCAGCAACTGCGCCTGCACGGCCTGGCATGCACTGGTAAGTGGGCGGCTGTAGTGCACGCTCTGAGGCATTCGTGCCGGGTGGTGTCCATGCCGTGCGTGTCTGACGGCGCTGGTGCAGGCCATTTCGCCTGGCTTCCACCACCCGCGCTGTGGTTCTGTGCTGCTCTTGCTCCCCGCACTTCCACCGCACCTCGCCCCCTTTCTCCGGTCACACAGGCCCTGGCGGCGCGCCTGTCCTCCTCGCCCGCCGCGGCTGCGGTGGCCTGCATGGCGGTGGCGTGGGCGCTGGCGGCGCTGGCAGGGGCGGCCTGCACCCGTGCGCCGGCGCGACCGCGGCGACGCGGAGACGGGCACTGCCCGCGGCTTCCTGGCAGGTGGGTGGTGGCGAGAAGGGCCTGCACGCGTGTCAGGCCCGCCCGCGCGCACGCCTACCTGCTACCTGCCTCTGCAGGCCGGCGGCTGCGGGTTAGCGAGCAGTGCGTGAGTAGTGGCGGTGGCGGCTACCATCACCAAAAGCAGCTGGTGACCTGCCATCAAGCAGCCTGCCGCGCGCGGCGCACACTATGTATCGTACCAGCGGCATACTCGCCGCAGTAGGGGCGTGGACCCATTGCCCGACACCGGTAGCAAACCCCGGCAGTGGCTTGGCTTGATTGTGGCGCCGCAGGGTGTGGAGGCGGCCTGGCGTGCAGAGGGCAGCGGGTGCATGGTGTGTGAGATGGTTCCCCCTGGTTACGCATGAGGCTGTGAGGTGTGGCCAGACGGACGCCAGCAGCCAGGGGTGCGGCACCAGCGCCAGCGGCGGAGGTTGCGGCGGGATGGGCAGGCGGGGGCCGTGGGCTGAGTGGTTGGGTAGCTGGGGTGGGGACCGGTTCAGGCGCGGCAACGTGGGCAGCAATGTATGGGCACTTCTGATTGTGAGGAGCTCCTGCGCCATCAGGCCGCGCTTGCGCCCTGCTCCCCAATGTACCGTACCATGCCACCATGCATTCTTGCGCCTGGCGCGTTTGGTTGCCTCTCGCTACGTGGTGCTGTTGTGGACACATTGGCGGCACATTGGCTTGCTGGCAACAGCGCGCAGCCCATCACTCATGCATGAGCATGAGCCTCAATGCGCACGCATAGTCCTGCCCTGTCCTGTCCTGCTCGCTCCTCCTTGTCCTGCACTGTAGGTGCATGACACGGCGGCACCCGTGGGCACAAATGGTTCAGGGCCACGCCGGCGCGCTGTTTCGCATCCTTCCACAATACGGCAAGCTCCTGTGGGGCGTGGGCTATTGCCCAAGGTGCTGGTGACGCGGGAGGTGTCACGGCGAGGGTGCAGGTGGGGAGGTTGCGATAGCAGAGTGCAGGGGGGAAGGATGGCAGTGAGTGTGGTGTGGTGAGGTGGGTGCGGGGAGGGAGGTTGGGTCGGGGCGCACATGGGTGCGGGGCGCCGCGAGCGACGGAATCAAAGCCAGGCTTGCGCAGCACCGAGCGTATCGCAAGCCCCGACTTCTGCAGCTCACATTGAACAATATCCGCACCGACTATACCTTGCCGCTGCCGCTCAGAACTAAGGCGGACGTCAACGAGGAGCGCGTGCGCGGCCGAATACGGTGAGTGGGGCGCGGCGAGGCAGCTGTTTCGGCGCACGCAACGTGCTAGGCAGGCAAGCATCACTCTGCGAGCGTTGTCGGTGCCCTTGACCAAGGAGGCGCTGTGGCTGCGCAAGCTGGCCGCCGACCTGGGCATGGGCGGCGACGCTATCACCATTCGCTGCGACAGCCAGGGCGCGCTCAGCCTGGCGCGCAACCCCATCACGTCGCCGCTGTCGAAGCACATCGACATCCAGCACCACCTGGTGCGTGAGCGCGTGGCGGGCGGAGAGGTGGCGGTGGAGTACTGCCCCACCGAGCTGATGGCGGCCGACGTGCTGACCAAGGCGCTGCCCGAGGTCAAGTTCAAGGCCTGCCGCGCGGCGCTGGGCATCGTGTAGCGACTGCGGCCTATAGAAGGGTTCTGTCGATGACAGGGCAAGTCACTGCGGCGACATAGTAGCGTTCCTGCCGTGGGCAGGGGTTTACCTGGGCAACGGGACATTGGGTCAGCCTGCGCGACAACTGTTGCGGGGTAACTTCGCAGGGTTCTGCCGAGAGCTTCCTTTGAGGGGGAGCCTACTCCCATAGCCTCTTTTCGCGTTGCTGTGCGGCGGTGCCTCCAAGTTGGTTGAGTGCTGCCGGCGGTTAGCGGTTGGGCGTTTCGGCCCGAGGGGGAGTGTTGGTTAGTTGAGGGTCGTGGGCGTGACACGACGCATGGGTTTGCGAAGCCCCGGGGGAGTACAAAGCCCCGGGCAGTGAGCGTCTCTTACTAACTACACACGCACACTAACCCCGATCTACCGATTGGTGCCAGGCAGCCTAGCTGCACTCGTGTGTGACGCACCAAGCTATGAAGTGAACCTATTGCCGAACCCGATTCTCCAACAGGGGGTGTGGTTGTGCTGCAAGCCCGCCCGTCTTCCTTGCTTTTCGGTCTCGCCTTTGGTGATGTGGTTTCGGTTGTGGGGCTGCGTCCCCGTGTGTTGCTGGCGTGTGCGTGCGGCGTCGGCGGTGGCTGGTTATTGCAGGCGTTTGCGTTTTGGGCGCTGCCCCGTGTTAGGCCTTCGGGCCAGGACCAGACTGTGCCATTGGCACTTGCAGTTGGGGCGCTGCGCCGTGACGGGCCTTCATGGCTGGTTTCGGCTGTTGCGGTGCCTTTCATTTGGTTCGGCGCGCTCGTGCCTGGACGCTGGCGCCCTGGCTGTTTGCGCTTGGCCCGATGTTGGGTGCTGCGGGCGGGGCTTCTGACCCCGTTTGGACTCACGGTGTTCCGTGTTTTGACTTGCGGCAGCGATGCAAATGGTGGGGCTCTGGCGGGTCTAGGCTTGGCTGGGACTCACTGTGCGCGGAGTCACGCAGACTTGAATGTTGGAGGGTATGCAGCAACCCCAGGGGTTCGTCTCCTGGCAGCATCAGATGGTCCTGGCGTCTTGCACCGTTGCACGCTTCGGATTGTCCCCTCTTGTAAGATCGCATTCTCAAAGTTGGGCTCAGCCCAAACCGGGTGCAGAACACAAGCCCGTCTCTCTTCCCTCGACGGTCCAGTCGGGTGCAGTAGCTGCCCTGTACTCCAATCATCATGCACCCTTGTCTGAGCCTGGTCAGCTGAGCTAGCCACCACGCAGCTCTTGCGCGGCATTACATAGATGTGAGGTTGCTGGAGCGGAATGTCAAGCTCCCGCCGGCCACGCGTTCGCTTTGCTGCCCTGGAGGCAGGGGTTGGCAGGTGTGTGCAGCCGGGCGTCACTCGAGGATGAGTCGAAGCGTTCCGACCCTTGGTAGCGTGATGCTTGCTAGAGAATGCGAATGCAAGACTCAAGAGCTCCAGGGATGAGCGCACATGCGGAGACCGCGGGGAGAAGGGGGGCGAATCGGCGTTGACAGGTGATGACTTCTGGAGCGCTCGACGTCTTGCATTCGCATTCTGTAGCACACACTTCGGTATGACTTGCCGCGCGATGCCGCCCGTGGTGCTGCCCGTTCCGCATGCTGCAGCTGGGTTGATGACACCCCGACCACCGCCCACACCACCTGACCGCACCCCGATTACCGAATGCGGAAACCGTGAGGGGAAAGTGGCGGGAGCGTTGACGGCGTGGGTGCGGCATGGTGCCGCACGGTTGTCGTCGGGGTTGCGAGACGTGGTGTCTTGGAGCGTGGCCGTTGCCTGGCTGCACGCGGTGCAATGGGCACTGCAGCTCCCATTCGCACGCCAGCAAACACACCGAAGCAGCAACCCTATCGGCAGGGCGGGAGGTATGGAATGTCGTCGTGATGGTGACGCCCCAGGAGCACAGCGCGTTGGTCAAGGCTGCGCGCCAGGTCCGCAGCACAGATTGCATTGGTTACAAGAAGGAACTGCTGACGCAGCTCATGAGCTTAACTGCTCTGACTCCTCGGGCGCGCCACCTGCAACGCCAACGACCTACTCTGTGCCTTGGGCTAGTAGGCTTGCTCCCATGGGACGCTCCACTTCAATTGGTTGCGATTGGTTGCTCCCTAATCAGTCACCCGATCGATCCGAACTACTCGATTTATAAGAGTCCGCAGCCAGCCTTCCAGACTGAATCCGGCCAAATCAACTAAGTCCTAAATTCGTCCAGCCGTCTGCATATCCGTAGTCAATTCATTCCGATCGAACCCACGACCTCGAGAGAATTCGTCCCTTGACGCTATCCATCGAGGCTGAACCGTCCACCCCACAGGTGTAGTGGTGGCACCCTACCTGACGTCCGTAGGGTGTGCGCTGCGCAAGGAGCAACTCCGAGTCTTTGAAGGGTTCCGTGCAGCAGGGCTAAAGCCCCGATGGAAGGGAGGGGCCGGGCATTTCGTGCCAGGGCACCTAAGCATCTAGGCTGCTGGGCTAGGAGTTGACGTAGCACAGTCGAACCAGCCAAGTATCGTTGCTCAGAAAAGTGTTCTGCAGGCGTTGTAAGGGCCCCCCGGCCCGGGCCTTGGTATTTGCGAGGACAGGCAAGTATATCTGGTGCACCACCTTGTACCCACACTGGCGCTCGATCAGCGTTCCACAGCCGCGCTGGATCTATGGTAACGTGGTCCTGGTAACATGAACGGGATTTTGTGGGCGCACGAGAGTATACCTGCTTTCTGATTGCGCACTGGGTTGGGCGTAACCTGTTTCTCGGGACTTGCGGTTCAGCTACTGCCCCTGATTTGCCGTGTAACACCGAACCTTGTACCCACACACAACAGAGCAACCCAAACGCACGCCAAGCGTGGCGCCCAGGGAGACAGGGCATCTTCTATTATATAAGTAGGGGGATTTTATATTATAGCAGCCACCCCCCCCCCGGCTAACCAAAGCACCGAAGATGCCCGGGAATGCGAGACGTGGGGTCTTGGGCCCGGTGCCCTTCTGTGGCACGCGGTGCCGGCCCCTGCAATTGGGCTGCAGCCCCATTCGCACGCCGGCCACACTAAGCGGCAGCAACCCACATGTGTATTTTCGCTTAACAGATTGTTCGCAATTGTTATCGTCACGCAACTTGTAGGCAAACACAACCCCAACATTTGTCCGTTTGGACCTTTTGGCAATTTTGAAGCATATCAACTATCACCACAACTAGGCAATTGTATTGTGTCGAATTCCAGGTGGCAGCGGCTGGGCGGTCTAACGCTCGCCGTGCCTTATCGGCCTAGCTTGCCTCATCGGTGCACCACAAGCTCTCTTGCTCACGTTGCTGTCCATGGGAACGGGTGCCTGATGTGGCTTACGTAGCGCTGTGGGCACAGCGTGTGCCCGTCTGCCGCCGGCGCCAGGCTCAGCAAATTCGGCCATCGTCCTCAGCACCCGGACCTGAGCAATGAGGAGCCTTGCGGCCCAAAATAACACCACCACAGCTGTATCATATAGGTACGAGTTTGAGAACGCGAAATTCTTTGTTTGTTGCCTGGGGTGATGTGCGCCGTCGCCCCGTGCTTCGCTCTCTTGGTGCCCTCAAGCGTTTGTCATTGCTTATTACTGCAGGAGCTCCAGTCTTCACCTGCCAGTGCCTTGTACTGGCAGGGGTGGGCCGGCTAGCACATCGGGGAGGAGTTGTTTCGCGCTTGTAGGCGTCGCCCGTGTGGCCCGTCGCGGCGTGCACATTGAGGCCGCTGCAGTCCACCCAGGTGGGTTATATACCTCAATTGCCGACACTCTCCGGCTTCACAGCTTTGTATGCTTGCCGCGCAGGTGGAATCGACTTGCTTGACACCGCGGAGAGCCCTGATTCACAGCTCACGCCGCGGCGCCTACTAAATAGACGCATTAAGAGGTATGTTGAGGTCACGCATGCTGGTTGCCCAGTACCCGAGGAACTCTCGCTGACCCAGAATCCTGCCATTGCAGCTGCCAGTCCCTGGCACAGCTGGCTGGCCTGGTGCTGGCGGAGGTCGGAAACTTCGACCAACAAAATGCCTCACACGCGCTGTCGAGCCTTGCGAACCTGTACCGCGGGCGACGGAGCGGCGCCGGTCACGACACGCGCGGAGGCGACGTCGACCGCGCTCGCGCCGCAGCGGAGCTGCGGCCAGCCGTGGAGGCGCTCACCAAGCGCATGCATCAGCTCATAGGCAGCTACGACTCCTGGGACACCACGCTGTCGCTGTGGGCGTATGCGCAGCTGGACCACTACGACGAGGGCGCGCTGCGTGCGCTGTGCGACGCGGCGGTGGAGGTGGCGCCCATTTTCAAGCCCGTTGACTGCGCCAACGCCGTGGTGGCGTTCGCGCACTTGGACTACGTGCACCCGGAGCTGCTGCGGCAGATCGTGCAGGTGCGTGGCGGCGGGCTGCCGCAAGTACCTTTGCGGCACGCTGTCACAGACGTGGGCGGTAGGATGCGCGGGGCCGTGTCTGATGAGTTGCTGTTGCAGCTTGTCGAACAGGCAGGAGCCTCGGGGCGCAACCCGGAACCTCACATATTCGCCTCAGGCATGCTCTCCTCTTGACGCATCCACCCCCAAACACACCAACAGACGATGCTGGACACGCTGGACGACTACGCGCCCGGCGAGGTGTGCCAGGTGCTGTGGGGATTTGCGCGGCTGGGCGTGCACCCCGGACACGCCTTCCTAGCGGAGGTGGTGGACGCGGTGCAGTGGCGGCTGCAGGGCTACGGCACGCAGGTGCGCTGGGGAGATGACATGGCATGGCGTGGCGGGCGTTGGGCCGGGACGGCGGGTCCGTAGCATCAGATGCGCGGCACAGGGCAGTGGGTTGGGCAGGCGAGTTGATTGTACGCGGGTATGGAAACAAATATGAGTGGTCAGCTACATACGAGCCCATGGGGGTGCATTTGCATGCCAGGCCGCTGGGGGGCATTGCATGCCAGGCCGCTCTGCTCGTCTTCTGTAGCTGAGGCTACAGTTGTGCTGGCCTGCCCGGCCCTCTGGAGGCATCATTTGCAACTTAAGGGTCTAATGACAACGCGTGAACGCACACGCACACACACCTTCACACACACAGGAGCTGGACATGGTGCTGTGGGCGCTGGTGCGGCTGAACTACAAGCCGGGGCCGCGCTTCTTGCGCGACGTGGAGTCGGTGCTGCTGGCGCGCCTGCCGCACATGGCGCCCTGCGACATCGCCATCGCCGTTTGGTCCTTTGCGCGCCTGCGATACAAGGTGGATGAGTGGGGTGGCAAAGGAATGGGTCCAGCAAGGAGCGGCAATGCACACGCCAGGGCTTGCATGTCGGCCTTGCCCCTGCTTTTTGGTTGCACTTTGCCGCTGGCCACAGCCATCGTCACCCCGCTGCATTTGCACACGCTCGACCACCACCCTCAACCCGCTTACACAGGCGGTGCGCTTCCTGGATGAGGTGCCTGCCGCCATCGGCCCCCAGCTACACAACTGCCGCAGCGCAGAGCTGTGCAGCCTCATGAGCGGCTTCGCCACCGCCCACCACTACCATAAGGTGGGGGACAGGAGTGGGTGTATGAGCGAGGGGGCGCGGGCTGCAACGGGCAGTATTGTGTGTGTGGCGGCGGCGGCGCGTATTGGCGGGCTTGCCGCCGGCTCCACGTTGGGTTGACCAGACTCGCAGCATTGATCCTGGCAATGTGCCGGCTGGTTGTGGTGAATAACGCCGCCCTGGATGCCCTGCTTAGCAGCCGCCGGCCTGCACTTGGCTCGCGTGGATGATGACCGCCTAGCACCTTATCAATCCGAAACGCCCCAACCTGCTCAATACGTTGCCCGACGCACAGAGTCTGCTGGACGCGGTGGCGGACGTGCTGCTGTCGCGGCTGGACGGGCTGACCCACCACGAGATGGCCACGGCGCTGTGGACGTTTGGCACCTTCCGCCACCGCCCCGCGCACCCCGACTTCGCCAAGCAGGTGGCGGCGGCGCTGTATGCGCGCATGCGCAGCTTCAGCCCGCAGGTGCGCGCGTGGCGTGCCGGCATGTGGGCGGGGGCGGAGCGGGAGGGCGGGGCGGAGTGCCGTGCCAATGGAGGGGCGTGGTGCGTGAGGGGCAACCTGGGAAAGAGTTCGGCAACGTGGGCAAGGGGCGGGGCTGCATGTGTAGGCCAGCCGGGCGGCGGCACAGCACACTACGAAAGCATCTGGTCTGGTGCCGGTCCGGCAACGTGATGCCTTCCGCCCTCTCCACCAACACCCACACGCACACCACGAACCGCCGCGGCCCGCGCACGCAGGGCCTGGCCATGGTGGTCAAGGCGCTGGCGCAGCTGCAGTGGCGCTCCGAGCCGCTCATGGAGCAGCTGATCGGCGCGGCGGAGGCCAAGCTGACCGCGTTCAAGTGAGTGGCAGTCCTGCGTGCAGTAGCAGTAATAGTAGCCGGGCACTGGTTGTTGGAGGAGGACGCGGAGGAGGAGGAGGAGGAGCAGGCGCTCTGTAAGAATGCGGCCGTGTGCAGTGACGAGGCGGCATCGGCCTTCCCATGGGTCCTGCGACGCCGTTTGGTCGGGCGCACCTCGTATGCACAGCCTGACACGGACCCGCTGCTGGCGCTGCTGACACGCCACCCGGCCTCCACCTCTGCCGCAGGCCGCTGGAGCTGTCGCAGCTGCTGTGGGGCCTGACGGCGCTGCAGTGCCGCGACCTGCACATCTACTACGCGGTGGTGCGCCGTTGCATTGCCATCCTCAAGGTGCGCGTCTTGTCTGGGGATCCGAGAGGCGGGAATAGGCTTTGGCAGCGGCGGCGTTGGGGCCCGCCTCTTGGAGACAGGCAAGGGGCAGGCCCGCCGCCCTGAGGCACGGAAAGCGGCTGGCATCGTCTAAGGGGCACGTTGAGGACAGCGTGTCTAGAGGGAGGGAAGGGTGCCGGCTCGTGCTACAAATGTCGCATTCAACCTCGCACCCGCCGCCCGCACCACTCCACCTCCACACCACCACCGCTCCCCGCAGGACCCGGCGCATCCGCACTACCGCACCATGACACACCACCGCGTGGTCAACAGCGTGCTGGCCAGCTGCCAGCAGCTGGGCTACGTGCCCTGGACCCTAATCGACTTTGCGGAGAGCAAGGGCATCCGCGTGCGCCAGCCCGACATCCTCAGCAGCCGCGACGAGGACGACGAGGGCGTGCCGCACACGCACACGCACCAGCAGCAGCAGCACCCGCACGCAGCTACCGAAGCCGGCGACTACGACGATGCTGAGCGGCCCCGGGCGAGCACCGGCGGCGCCGTCAGCCGGCGGCACCAGCGTTGCGCGGAGGAGGAGGCACTGTGGGCGGAGGCGGAGCGCGCGTACTCGCAGCAGGCAGCGGCGAGCAACAGCAGCGACGCCGCGCTGTCTGCATCCGACGCGGTGGTGCTGCTCGAGCAGGGTCCGCACCTCCAGTCCTCGTCGGCAGTGGACGGTGATGGCCACGAGGCAGCCGCGGTGCACGCGGCGGCGCAGGGCGAGTACCGAGACCTGCAGCAGTCCAAGCCACAGCCGCTGGTCATGCTGACAGAACGCGGCAGCCGGCAACCGGGAGGCGTGGTGATTTCGGCGGGCGCCGCGGCTGTCATTGCCGGCGGCGGCGCCTCGGTGGGCGATGCGGATCAAGCGTCTGCTGCGGCGGCGGCGGCGCACGTTGCGCAATTGCCGGCCACAGCAACATGGAACGGCACCAGCAGCAGCAGCGGGGGCAAGGTGCTGTCGCCTCGTCCCCGGTTGGGGTCCGCACGGCGGGGCGGGCCGATGAATGCCGGTGAGGTCGGCCCCCAGGGCGCAAGCGCTCACGTGGCCATGCCGGTGGTGAATGGGTCTGCAAGCGGCGCTAGCGCCCGGGCGGCCATCACCGAGCCCCGGCGGCCCAGCCCGCTGGAGTCTAGCCTAGGCGTGGCAGTGGTGGCGCCCGGCGCAACAGGCGTCCCAATGCCGCTCACGTTTCAGCGGTAACTGATGCACTAGCGAGTAGGCGGGTTTGCATGTTGCAGTTGGAGGCACCATGAAACGCGCTGCTGCTTAATTTATGACGGCGGCGACCATGTACAAGCGGCAACGGTTGCGGGCAGGTTGCAGGGGGCTACAGAAGAGGACAGGGGCGTTGTTATCGGGCTGTGGGGTGGGTCAGGCGCCCGCAGCATGCCTGCCATCTGATCCAAACTACCGGTACGATAGATGTGTGGATCAAGGTGCCATGGCATGCCTGGCTTGTCAAGGCGTGGCTGCTTCCCGAGGGGCCGCGGCGGAGTTGGAGCCTGAGTTGCCGGTGCCGAATGCAGGGAGCGGAGGAAGCGAGCTTGCCAAGTAGCAGCGCCAGACGCGCTCGAGGCTGTTTGGTAGTGATCCTGGGGCGAGTTCCCTCGCGTGTCGGTCGGAGAGCGGCGGCTGGGCATTTGCAGACTGGCGGGCAGGAGGGGACATGATGCTTGGCTTTGATCGGGGAAGAGCGATGGGCTTCCGAAGCCCTAGGATTGTAAGCTGTGCAAATTTCGGTGCGCTCTGTCTTGTGCGGCAGGACGTAGCGCAGAAGGAAAGGGCGTGCATGGGAGCATATACCAGGGTGAGACGTAGTCAGGGCACCAGTACGAATGCGACGTTAGAAAGGAAGCAAGGAAAGGAGTCCCACGAAGCAAGGATGCTCCGCACCCAGGTTAAGAGGTACCAGTATGGATGCGAGATTACAAATGAAGGGACAGACCGACAAGCGGAGGCACACCGTACCCACGCCGCGAGGGACCATCTCCGGCCCAGAGAGAAACACCCACCCCCTGGTTGACTGCCGACCTTCACAGTGCTACGTACATGAGTCGAAGCCAAGCCGATGACGCGCCGCTACATGTGACTGCTTGCGCTTCACGTGCCTACGCGGGACTGTGGGAACTGGTTCCGTTGACGTCGCTGCGGGCTCCGGTCCCTCGTGGACCGCCGTCAGCTGACAAGATTCAGGCGTATAGCCCTGGCAAAGACTCCCTGCGGCGTGTGAACGCAACCCCCGGGATCTTACTTGATGATTGCGCCAGTGATTCTGACGACTGGCGGAGACGCTGAGCGATAGGACACTCTAAGCGTTACAGATACAAGACTGGTCTTTAATCGACGGCGCACGCTATGTGAGCGAGAGCCAAAAGACGGCTTCGCCTGCCCTCGCACACGCCAAGACGCCTGCACCGCTCCCGAGATCGGTGTACGGCGTTATCTGCACTGTTCTTCCTCTCGCGTCCGTCTCTTCACCCGGAACTTGTTGCTAATGTTCACATAACAGTTCTAATGCTCAAATACACGCAGATAAAAGCAGGTAAACACACCTGACCAGCGGGTCAGTCGACACGCCACGTTCGCTCCCTTGCCAGGTCACGACAGCTGACGCGCCGCTACATGTGACTGCTTGCGCTTCACGTGCCTACGCGGGACTCCCCCCCCAGTCTCCAGCGGCATGAAATGCGCTGGGGCTGCTCAAGCGTAGGTCTAAGTAAGGAAAATCACGCAGAAAATGCACTCAAAAGATGCTCGAAAAGATGTTCACACGGAACCATCACCAACCTCTCATCGCGCTGCATGGACCGCAGCCACTTTAGGCGGGGCTTGTCGGCCTCCGTCACATACTCCCACGGCAACCTGGCCGCGGCAAAAGCCTTCACAAACTTGCTAGCTGCCGGCAGTGCTACATCTGCCACCTCCGGCACAACATCAAAGATCGCCGCACCGTCCAGAGCTCCGTCAGCCATAGCCTTCGCAAACCCCTTCACCCCGGCGGGCCTAATGCCATCACTCTTCATGCCAAACTTCACTGAACAACCTTTATTGCGCAGAAACTGGCTAATGCCATCATCGCACTTCCAGGGAAAGAACACACTTGGAAAGATGTCTAGGGAAATCGCCTCGCAAAGTTGCTCTACTTCTGACACACTCATGCTGTGACTGCGCACGCATCCCGTGCGCGCGGCATATGCCAGTCGCTCCACCTTGTCCTCCGGCTGAGCTCCAGGCATGTGAGCGCAGAGCGCAGTGCGCGCCTGCTCAGGAAGCTGAAGGTCGTACTCCGGCTCCGCTGCTGTGGCCACCGCTGCGCGAGGTGCCTGTGGGGCGGTGATCCTGCTACGCAGCTCGGGCACAGTCAGCATTTCCGACGAGCCATCCTCATACTCAACTGTAAAATAGTGGGCGCGGCCACGCTTGCCTGCATAGCTCGCCACCCCTAGTGTGCGCTTGGAGCGCCTGCCCCTGCCCGTACCCTCACGCATGACCGTGGCGCCAATGAGCTGACGCAGATGCCTAGGAGGCTCCAGGGGACGTGGTGCAGGTGCGGGGCCTTTGGCGTCGACAGCCTCGGGCGTGACCCCTTTCTTGGTGCAGTTCGGGCACACCCACGTACCCTCAGGAATGCTGGTGAGAGGCGGGCTCAGGCAGTAGGTGTGCCACCCCGCGCCACACGCATCGCACAGCAGCATCCATTCCTCACCGTCGGGAAACTTGCACACCTCGCAGTGGTGCGTGGGCGTGGGCCGTGCCAACCGCGGGTCCACCTCCTGGTCGGCTATGGGCAGGTGACAAGGCGCACAGTGTGACACATGTGCAGTTATTGTTGTCCCGCACTTGCCCTCTAGCACAAGCACGCCCGTGGGGCGAGTCTCAATGACACGAAAGATTTCGGGCCTCGCCTGGGCCTCTAGACTGGTCCTCGCAGTTGTGTTGCGATAATACACATAGTCACCTATTTCGAAACGCCTAAGCACCGGCAGCATGCCTCCTGTGCGCAGTGAGGCGTAGCGCAGCTTGTCGCGGTGCTGCGCCGTGAGCAAGTTACCTCCTGCTATAGTCATGTTGCGCTTGACGGCAGCTCCTCGCTGCATGATGGAACGCGCGGCTGCATCGGGGTCGCCTAAGTTGACCTCATCAGCAAATCGCTCTTTAATTGCAGGCGGAATAACAGGATCGACAGCATGCATTATTGCGTATGGGCTAACCTTGGTAGCCGAGTGCACAGAGCAGTTATAGCCCAGCATGATATACGGCAGGTACGCGTCCCAGGTCTTGCTGCCCTGATTGGCATGCGCTATCTTGCGCAACGACCGCTTACACACCTGCACGACTCTCTCCGCTAGCCCATTGGCCTGCGGGTGATCTGCCGAAGTTTGGCGGTGGTCAATGAGCGACTCAAGCAGCAGCGATGCAAACTCCCCCTTCCACTCACTGCCTTGGTCTGTCACCACCTCAGCGCACGCGCCGTAAAGTCCCAGCACATGCTGCCGGAAGGCGTACGCGGTGCATGCGGCCTCTTTGTCGCTGATGGGCACCAATATGACATACTTGCTAAAGTGCTCCACGCAAATCATGACGTACCGGTGTCCCCGTGGCGTGGCTTCAAAGGGCCCACACAGGTCCACACCCCATCGGTAGAACAGCCCTCCTACCGGCAGCGGGTTTAGCTGCGGGTTGCGTGAACCAAATGTGGCGTTCACCCGGTCGCAGGCCTCGCAGTGTTTGACAACGGCCTCCACGTCCGCCGAGATCTGCGGCCACCAGTACGAGTTTAGCAGTAGCGCCAGAGTACGGCGCCGGCCGAAATGGCCTGTTTCATCATGCGTTTTCTTGACTATGCTCATCCTGTCAGGCGGCGGGGGCACGCGCCGGGTGCGCCCGTCCAGGCCCAGAATGAACAGCTCGCCACCCTGCATGCGGTACCGTGTGGCGCGGCGCGTGGCGCGGCGCCTCTCGGCCTCAGATAGGCCATCACGGTGTGTGCCGTGCCGCAGCAGGTGCATCGTGGCTTCATCGTTCCAAATGTCCTTGGCGCCATCGCCGGATTGCCTAGCTTCGCTGTCCAGACCCTCCGCGGCCAGCGCAGCCAACGGAGTAGCAGGCCGGGACATTGTGGCGAAAGCAGCAGCATGCCCGCTCGTGGCTTGTGGGGGCGTGGCGTGCGTAACGAAAGCGGTTGCATTGCCCTCAGTGCGTGGCACGTCGTCGGACAGTGCTCTCGCAGCCGCCATAATTCCGGCCAGCCAGGACACGTCAGGGGTTTGGGCGAGGAGCGTCAGCCTGTCGCTCTCTCCCATGTTGCCCACCGCGGTTGCGCCCTGGTTCAGGCCTAGGATGCGCTCACACTCGTCGGCGGTGGGGGACTCATACGCTTGCGTGATTGTGTTATACAGGGGCGAGATGGCGCCATGCTGCGCGCTTGTGATCTCTTTTCCCAAGGCGCCCGGGAGCAGTGCCCGAACCGGCTGCCCAACCGTGCTGCACGGGTAATAGGGCGCGCGGAGCTCTTTTCCCAATGTGGGCGCGCGGTGCTCGGGGTTCAGATGCTGCGGCAAGTCGTTGCCGGCTGGCCTTAGTGCCAGCGTGGTGATGTGTCTGAGCGCAGCGGGATCGGACACGTTTGTCCATAACTTGTGGAGCTGGTGAGCACCAGACCCGAAACGTGCTGCGTCAGTCACCACAGGTTCCCCAAATGCATCTCGCATGGCGGCGTCGCGAGGGCGCTGCTCTTCGGCAGCGGAGGGGCGCGAGTCCACAGCGCTGCACTGCCCTGCATAAGTCGTGGAATCTGACTTCCCAACAGTGTGACTCGGGCTGACGATTACGCTGCAGCCCCGGTGTCCCCGCCACTGGATACTAGAGGTCTGTCCGCAAGCGCAGCGCAGTCATAGCTGGGGTTACTTCCATGGCGCATGGCAAAACCAACAGCGCCAAATGCCTGGGTGCGCCACTTAGCAGCAGTGGTGGGGCCGCTCCACGCAGAACCATGTGAAAGCGATGGCGCCCCGACGAGGCCAGCTAGCACCGAGTACACTAGGGGTGTGGCTACCCGGAATTGGTGACGGCAGTCCTGACAACATGCGTGTATGGAAATGCCGGCGTGCGCGCGCAAGCGAATTTTTAGACCGCCCATGCGCCCATGCAGCGCGCCGTACAGCCTTTCCCGCAGCAGCGCCAGGTTGCACAGCAAAATCATACCACGTATATCGTATGAGCCCCAAAGGCCAGCAATTGGCGGCATACGCAAGGTGCACGTATAAGTCAGGGCGACATGGTCCGTTCCCAAACCGCGCACAGCTTTTTCGCAGTTTCTTAAAGAGCGCAGCAAACTATACATACGGACTTCCTAAGGGGGCGCGTAGGGCCATGTGAGCAAACTCGACTGGAAATCGAACCGTTCTCAGGCTAGGAAGCGAGTTTGGGCGTGCGGGCAAGAGCTAATTGTAAAGGGAGGCAAAGACAGGGCGCAAGGCTTCATTGGGTGCGCAAACGTGACCATGACTTTTGCAGCGTAGTGAAGGGCCAGGGCTCAACCGTCGGCCGTAACCGGATGGTTACTTGGGAGATCGGGGAGTTGGGAGTTGGGGGGTTGACCTCGTGACCTGCCCATACACACACGCCACGCCACGCCACACCCGCCCCCCCCGCACACCCTGTGAGCAAGGCGTCCAGACCGCGGCACTTCACAAACATAATACGCATGTGTATGCATGGTTTGGGGCTACCTGAGCTGCAAAAGGGTCATGTGGTGGCCGCCCAGGCAACTGAGGGAGTCGGTGTGTGCCGATGCGTGTCGACCAGGGTATGTCCGCGCCTGGGAGCAAGGAAGTCCGCCGATTGTGCTCATCATATACCCACGTATAGCACATATCTTCCATACGTGCGCAAAGCTGTAAGACGTGCCCCGCGCGAAGTTGGCTTTCACCGACATGTAAAAGCCAACTGGGTCTGAAGAGCCAACGCCAGGCACACAGGGCAAATCACTTATTTTTTGATGTAGCGATTTTAAGCAATGTCAGCGCAGGCCAAGCCAGTGTGCGACTTGAAAGTTCAAGGAAAATCCTTGCCGCGCTCAGGAGCCCGCAAGGTTTAACCTTGCCTTTGGAGTGCCGTGTGCAATGTATGAGGTGACAAGCAGAATGGGCTGAACAACGTCCCGCGTGCAGCCCCAAAAGGCCGAAAAACCGGGCGCCGAAGTACCGTGCCCCCACACCCTTCACTGCCCTGCATAAGTCGTGGAATCTGACTTCCCAACAGTGTGACTCGGGCTGACGATTACGCTGCAGCCCCGGTGTCCCCGCCACTGGATACTAGAGGTCTGTCCGCAAGCGCAGCGCAGTCATAGCTGGGGTTACTTCCATGGCGCATGGCAAAACCAACAGCGCCAAATGCCTGGGTGCGCCACTTAGCAGCAGTGGTGGGGCCGCTCCACGCAGAACCATGTGAAAGCGATGGCGCCCCGACGAGGCCAGCTAGCACCGAGTACACTAGGGGTGTGGCTACCCGGAATTGGTGACGGCAGTCCTGACAACATGCGTGTATGGAAATGCCGGCGTGCGCGCGCAAGCGAATTTTTAGACCGCCCATGCGCCCATGCAGCGCGCCGTACAGCCTTTCCCGCAGCAGCGCCAGGTTGCACAGCAAAATCATACCACGTATATCGTATGAGCCCCAAAGGCCAGCAATTGGCGGCATACGCAAGGTGCACGTATAAGTCAGGGCGACATGGTCCGTTCCCAAACCGCGCACAGCTTTTTCGCAGTTTCTTAAAGAGCGCAGCAAACTATACATACGGACTTCCTAAGGGGGCGCGTAGGGCCATGTGAGCAAACTCGACTGGAAATCGAACCGTTCTCAGGCTAGGAAGCGAGTTTGGGCGTGCGGGCAAGAGCTAATTGTAAAGGGAGGCAAAGACAGGGCGCAAGGCTTCATTGGGTGCGCAAACGTGACCATGACTTTTGCAGCGTAGTGAAGGGCCAGGGCTCAACCGTCGGCCGTAACCGGATGGTTACTTGGGAGATCGGGGAGTTGGGAGTTGGGGGGTTGACCTCGTGACCTGCCCATACACACACGCCACGCCACGCCACACCCGCCCCCCCCGCACACCCTGTGAGCAAGGCGTCCAGACCGCGGCACTTCACAAACATAATACGCATGTGTATGCATGGTTTGGGGCTACCTGAGCTGCAAAAGGGTCATGTGGTGGCCGCCCAGGCAACTGAGGGAGTCGGTGTGTGCCGATGCGTGTCGACCAGGGTATGTCCGCGCCTGGGAGCAAGGAAGTCCGCCGATTGTGCTCATCATATACCCACGTATAGCACATATCTTCCATACGTGCGCAAAGCTGTAAGACGTGCCCCGCGCGAAGTTGGCTTTCACCGACATGTAAAAGCCAACTGGGTCTGAAGAGCCAACGCCAGGCACACAGGGCAAATCACTTATTTTTTGATGTAGCGATTTTAAGCAATGTCAGCGCAGGCCAAGCCAGTGTGCGACTTGAAAGTTCAAGGAAAATCCTTGCCGCGCTCAGGAGCCCGCAAGGTTTAACCTTGCCTTTGGAGTGCCGTGTGCAATGTATGAGGTGACAAGCAGAATGGGCTGAACAACGTCCCGCGTGCAGCCCCAAAAGGCCGAAAAACCGGGCGCCGAAGTACCGTGCCCCCACACCCTTCAGAAGGGCCAGGGCTCAACCGTCGGCCGTAACCGGATGGTTACTTGGGAGATCGGGGAGTTGGGAGTTGGGGGGTTGACCTCGTGACCTGCCCATACACACACGCCACGCCACGCCACACCCGCCCCCCCCGCACACCCTGTGAGCAAGGCGTCCAGACCGCGGCACTTCACAAACATAATACGCATGTGTATGCATGGTTTGGGGCTACCTGAGCTGCAAAAGGGTCATGTGGTGGCCGCCCAGGCAACTGAGGGAGTCGGTGTGTGCCGATGCGTGTCGACCAGGGTATGTCCGCGCCTGGGAGCAAGGAAGTCCGCCGATTGTGCTCATCATATACCCACGTATAGCACATATCTTCCATACGTGCGCAAAGCTGTAAGACGTGCCCCGCGCGAAGTTGGCTTTCACCGACATGTAAAAGCCAACTGGGTCTGAAGAGCCAACGCCAGGCACACAGGGCAAATCACTTATTTTTTGATGTAGCGATTTTAAGCAATGTCAGCGCAGGCCAAGCCAGTGTGCGACTTGAAAGTTCAAGGAAAATCCTTGCCGCGCTCAGGAGCCCGCAAGGTTTAACCTTGCCTTTGGAGTGCCGTGTGCAATGTATG
This sequence comes from Chlamydomonas incerta, assembly GCA_016834605.1. Taxonomy (NCBI): domain Eukaryota; kingdom Viridiplantae; phylum Chlorophyta; class Chlorophyceae; order Chlamydomonadales; family Chlamydomonadaceae; genus Chlamydomonas; species Chlamydomonas incerta. Next base: position 902,459 of record JAEHOC010000042.1, read on the forward strand.
AGGTGACAAGCAGAATGGGCTGAACAACGTCCCGCGTGCAGCCCCAAAAGGCCGAAAAACCGGGCGCCGAAGTACCGTGCCCCCACACCCTTCACTGCCCTGCATAAGTCGTGGAATCTGACTTCCCAACAGTGTGACTCGGGCTGACGATTACGCTGCAGCCCCGGTGTCCCCGCCACTGGATACTAGAGGTCTGTCCGCAAGCGCAGCGCAGTCGTAGCTGGGGTTACTTCCATGGCGCATGGCAAAACCAACAGCGCCAAATGCCTGGGTGCGCCACTTAGCAGCAGTGGTGGGGCCGCTCCACGCAGAACCATGTGAAAGCGATGGCGCCCCGACGAGGCCAGCTAGCACCGAGTACACTAGGGGTGTGGCTACCCGGAATTGGTGACGGCAGTCCTGACAACATGCGTGTATGGAAATGCCGGCGTGCGCGCGCAAGCGAATTTTTAGACCGCCCATGCGCCCATGCAGCGCGCCGTACAGCCTTTCCCGCAGCAGCGCCAGGTTGCACAGCAAAATCATACCACGTATATCGTATGAGCCCCAAAGGCCAGCAATTGGCGGCATACGCAAGGTGCACGTATAAGTCAGGGCGACATGGTCCGTTCCCAAACCGCGCACAGCTTTTTCGCAGTTTCTTAAAGAGCGCAGCAAACTATACATACGGACTTCCTAAGGGGGCGCGTAGGGCCATGTGAGCAAACTCGACTGGAAATCGAACCGTTCTCAGGCTAGGAAGCGAGTTTGGGCGTGCGGGCAAGAGCTAATTGTAAAGGGAGGCAAAGACAGGGCGCAAGGCTTCATTGGGTGCGCAAACGTGACCATGACTTTTGCAGCGTAGTGAAGGGCCAGGGCTCAACCGTCGGCCGTAACCGGATGGTTACTTGGGAGATCGGGGAGTTGGGAGTTGGGGGGTTGACCTCGTGACCTGCCCATACACACACGCCACGCCACGCCACACCCGCCCCCCCCGCACACCCTGTGAGCAAGGCGTCCAGACCGCGGCACTTCACAAACATAATACGCATGTGTATGCATGGTTTGGGGCTACCTGAGCTGCAAAAGGGTCATGTGGTGGCCGCCCAGGCAACTGAGGGAGTCGGTGTGTGCCGATGCGTGTCGACCAGGGTATGTCCGCGCCTGGGAGCAAGGAAGTCCGCCGATTGTGCTCATCATATACCCACGTATAGCACATATCTTCCATACGTGCGCAAAGCTGTAAGACGTGCCCCGCGCGAAGTTGGCTTTCACCGACATGTAAAAGCCAACTGGGTCTGAAGAGCCAACGCCAGGCACACAGGGCAAATCACTTATTTTTGATGTAGCGATTTTAAGCAATGTCAGCGCAGGCCAAGCCAGTGTGCGACTTGAAAGTTCAAGGAAAATCCTTGCCGCGCTCAGGAGCCCGCAAGGTTTAACCTTGCCTTTGGAGTGCCGTGTGCAATGTATGAGGTGACAAGCAGAATGGGCTGAACAACGTCCCGCGTGCAGCCCCAAAAGGCCGAAAAACCGGGCGCCGAAGTACCGTGC